>PVIC010011103.1:0-41895 GCA_004025085.1 Thryonomys swinderianus
GCTTGCGAGGCAGGCGCCGGAACCACTGAGCTAACCCTCCGGCCCAAGGTTTGATATTTTTATAGTTTTCATCTGATTGCCGTTTTATTTTTGTACCCAAATTTTTGTTAAGAAGTAAAGGAACTAAATTTTATAAACGAATGACTAGTTTTATCTTTAATTTGTTCATTGAGCTTTTAAAAAACAAGGTGTACAGTCTTGGAAACTGCTTTGTTGACTTTCAGGATATTCTATCAATGAACAAATATTTACTGGGAACTTCCTAGGTGTCAGGCACAGTTTGTGACTCTTTTCTGGAGTCAAAAGTGTCTCCTCCTCTTCCCAGTCACCCTCTCCCACTTCTGCTGTGTGAACGGTGGCAGGCCACTACGAGTCCACCAGTGGGTCAAGGTTTTCTCACTCTGCAATATGGCTTTTGATTTAGAGACACAACCCTTTTGTTGAAAGTTTTCAAACCAGATGTGCTCCAGAATCAAGAAGTTTTGGATTTTAACGAAGTTATAAAATGTATCTACTGTTACCTAACACCCTGAATAAAGAGAGCAACAGCACCTTGTAACAAATATATTATTTCTGCTGTTAGGTATATGAATGTTTATGTAAAGTGAGATCAAGGCTATAAATAATTATCAAGTTTTCTGTCAAAATTAGTGTTGCCTTAAACTAACCAACAAAACAAAACAAAACACAAAAAACCACAACAATCCCTTGGTTTTTCAAATCATTTTAGAATTAGAATTAAGGGGTGGTAGCCCTCTTAAACTCTTTATACTTTAAATATTCCAGGCAGACTATTTAACCTGCTTGACCCTAAACTTTATGGGGTCAGGAATTAAACCCAGGGCTTCATGTAGGCTAAGCAAGCACTTACCACTGAGCTATATTCCCAGGCCTGGTCCTGGTTTTTCTTTTCTTCTGTTTAGGTACTGGAAATTAATCCCAGGGTTTTTGCACTGAGCTACAGCCCCAGTCCTAATTTTTTATGTTGAGACAGAGCCTCACTAAGTCGCTAAATTGTCCAAACTTAAAAGCTTCTGCCTTTTAAGTATCTCCACTAAAGGACCTATCAGCTACTTTAATTTGTATTGATGCAAATTTATTGGAAGTCAACCCACTAACCTCTTTCTTGGTTTTTATTTTATTTGGTCCCGCCAACATTATAGAGTTGTACAAAATCTAAGCATTGATGTGTACACTATATACATATATAGAGTTCTTTGCCTCATATGGGCCAGCTGGGTCATAGTATAGCTCTGGCCTTCATTTCCTCTTGTTTTTCTGGCTTCTCAAACTAGACTACATCCATTATTCAGGCACCATGTTAGACTTCATTAGGTTCCTCCTCTGTAGGAGGACCAAGAGGATTAGTTAAATCAATCGGGGAACATTTGGCACAATAGACTATTTTTAACCATTAAAGGGTATATAGTCCTTTATGTGAACCGCCAAGACATATTAAGGAGAAATGTATGTGTCAGTGCAGTATATTGAGGTCCTATACATACTTTGTTCAAGTTCACACATCAAGCCATAGCAGTGTTCAGACACGGGGGACTGTACTTTCTAATAATATTTTTAAGAGAAAAAAACAGTTACTAAAGTAAAAGTCAGCAGCCAGTTCAGTACTTCAAGAGTTCGTGTCTTGGAAATACTGCCTCAGGTACTGGCAAGTAAATTCCAGGGAAAAACAAGCTTTAGGTTTGAGGTGAGATGTCAGATTATTAAGAATCTCAACCAGTAGTTGAAATTTGAGTCCAATTTGACAGATTATTATTTTAAAAATATATTTTTACTTGGGAGTAATTTAAGACTTCAGAGTTCTCTTGTAGACCTTCATCCAGTGTATCTGTACTGTTTTCTTACATTACCAAGGGAAGTTGAAAATGAGAAACCAGCATCAGCAAGTTACTACTAACAAACTCGTCTTTATTCAGATCTCATCATTTTCCATTAATGTCTTTTTTTTCCCATTTAGGAACCAATCCATGACCCAATATAAATTTGTCATAATTTCCTTAGTCTTCTCTGCTGTTTCTTTTTCTGATCTTTGTAATTTTAATGGGTGATGAAAGATTGTAGAGTGTCTTCAATTTGAGTTGGATGTTTTCTCATGATTACAGTGGAGTTGAGGTTTTGAGAAAGGTTAGGTGCACTTCCCACCTATTAGAGGGCAGATGATATCCACATGTTACCACTGCTGTTAAGTTTATCATCTTTGTATTTGCTAAGTTTTTCTATAGGAAGCTTCCCAGACTTTTCTACTCTGCACACTCCTTAAGCTTTAAAGTGTGCTATTTTAATTGATGTTTAATGCAATGTTTTTGGCTATGTGATGGGAGGAGGGTGGAAACAGGAGGGCCAGCAATATATCTAACTATAATTGTTACCATAATTCAAGTGAGAGACGGCAGTTACCAGAACTGTCAGTGCCAATGATAGATGATGAAAATGACTGGTGGTTTGCAGGTGCTTTTGAGGAAACACGTACTGAGACTGATAGCTTTCATTTTTAACTATGTCTTAATTTCAAATAACAAAATGCTTTAATGTCCTTTAAGTGATCTGCAGTATTTGGGGGTGACAGAAGTTTGTATCAAGTAAAAATAAATATTTTTTAGTACAATTAATAGCCTGTATGATTTAGAATTGTTTAGCTTCCTCACTGCAGAATTGGCTAAGACTAGGCTAGAGGCCAACTCGCTAGGGGCCATCACAGCTATTCTGCACTGTCTTGTCCTACACCTGTAACATTCCTGGCCCTTCCTCAATGTCATTTGTTACTAACCAGGAATTACATACTAAAGATGATTAAAGGCAGTTGAAAGGGAAAAATAGCAAATGATCCCACCAACTCTTTCAATGATCGTGTATCACTTGTTTACCATCAGGACACATTCATTTAACATCCAGAAAAAGATACTTTATAAATTACATATAATGTAGGGTTCAGGTTGGTCTTTTCAATTGTCAAAATGACTTTATGACAGGGATGAGGGATATGAACGGGGGAGGAGAGTAAGGATCAAGATGAGAGGTGTATCAGTGCCTCACTATGAATTTAATATGTATTGAGGCAAACATAATAACAAAAATAAAAAAAGCAACAAAAAAAATCACTTTCTGAATATCGAAGAACAATTAACACAATAGGATTTCTAAGCCAGTGAGTAACCTTAACACAACTGACCCAGAGTTTCATTTGGTAGGCCTGAGACATGGCCTTACAGTCATGACACTCCATGCCTATGTCTGAATTCAACCTTAAATGGATAAAAATGAAGCACACAGTATATACCCAATGTTTATTAATAAAACAGAAACATAGATACAAGACCAATGGTTTAATATTGCATCTTATCCGACCCTAGTTGCATGGTTATCCGACCATGTCATGTAGCACTGATTTTTTTTTAGAAAAGGATATAGATAGAAATTGTCAATAACATACCAGTTCCATCAAAAACTGCAGACTGAAACATCCAACATTTGATAACGCAATTTTCACCAATGTAGCTTCCTGCAACCCTAAAAGAATTTATCAAGATTCGTTTTGTACAACTCCAAATGGAAAAAACTGTGGGAATTCGTGGATAATTTTCACTGCTTCACTGTAGAGTCCAAGATCTGAAAGAAACATTCAAGCAAACATGTAATCTATATCGGAAAGCGATGTTAATGATCTCTCTCTCTCTTAAAGGCCAATTTATTTTCACAATCCATTTCTAAAACTGAGAGAGGGATCATCATATTTATTCGCTATGATCCTCCCTCTCCTTGACTGTTCTGCCCCACAAATATTAGCCTTCACTACAAGGACTACTTAAAAACAGGTCAAAACATCCTATTTTCTTCTGGGATTGGATTCTAGAAATGAGTCTCAAGATCAACACATATCAGTAAAGAATCAAAAATGTCCTCCTAATTGCCTGTAAATTCAAGAATACTTTATTTACCAAAAGGACTGCTGTCTTCTCTAAACTGAATGTAAGATGCACACAAGATGGTACCCTTGGCTGTAACTCTTCCAACTACTTCCACGATTCCAGATATTTCTTCATCAAGCTAAGACATTGGACAGAAAGTCAATCTGGTTAAATCATACTTTCAGTTGATAATTAACTTGGAAATATATAGTTTACTCATCTTTCAAGCTATTATACAGTTCGCTCACTGTTTATAGCAACAAAGTAACTTAAAAATTTTCCAATGTAAAAACTGAACTGTAATATGTCAAAAAATGAGAGTTTAACTACCAGCACATTACAACTCCTGTCTTCTTTTAGTAGCTTCAGGTTCAAAGACAGTTAAATATTTAAAATGCCGACAAATTTCTTCAAGTTATTGAGAATGTGTAGAATTTCTACAGGCAGTAATTTGTGTGAAAGAACCCACTGAAAAGCATCCTAATTTATATGGCACAGAGTGCTTTGTATGCATTAACAAAGAGTGTCAAGATCTGTTTTCATGATAGACCAAGAAAATGTTTTTAAGCACAAAAATGTTTTTAAACACAGAAACAGATGATAACTGAAGATATCTTTAAATAAAAATAGAGAATAAAGCCTGTTAATAGTGCATGCTTGTAATTCTAGCTACTGGGGAGGCCGAAGCAACAGGATCACTTAAGCCCAAGGCAACACATTGCAACTGGGATATCCAGCCACAAAAAGGGGAAAAAAAAATTTTTAGACAGCGTTTTTCATATGTGATTTTATGGTTTTACAAAAGAAATCAGAACTGTTCAGCCGGTACTTCTGGGATGTATAGAACAATCAGGGAAATGCAAACACCTATAATCCTGGCACTTAGAGGTTGAGAGAGAAAGAACATAGTGGGTTTGAGGCCAACCTAAGTTACATAGAGAATTCAAGGCCAGTCTGAACTGCGTAGTGAGATTCTCAAAAAGTCAAAATACATACATAAAATTTAAAAATTAAAAACCACAAGAAACAAAATCCCCCAAAAGAAAAAAAAAACAATCATGGCATCCAAAGAATCACTGCAGAGCAAGAGACTTTTCACACACTTGTTCTTTATACAATCCATTTCAAAAATGAGAAATAACAAACTAAAGTAAGATGAAGACTTAAATTTAATATACATAGTTAATACGTAAACATACTGGCTCCATTAATTCAATAGTTCCAGTTTTTCCTTCTCCATCTGAAAGGATGAACATTTTTCCGGTGGGATGAATCTATGAAAAAAGCATACAATTAAAAAAAACCCATATAAAACCTTTAAAAATTTCATTAGAATAAAAGGAAATTTCATCAAAGTTGAACAGATTAACCCTAACTTCCTTGCTCATCATGCAGTTGCTTTTTCCAACAGATTACTTGGTTCAAATAACAATCTTAAATTTCTTGTTCTGGTCATGAGACACCCAGTTTTTTTTTGAATTTCAGTTAAACAATGAAAACTTTTTCTGTGTAAGTGGGTTCTGTGTTCTACTTGAAAATCTGGCAACCTTCTGTTAAAAACATACTCAATAAAAAACCAAATTAAGGGCAGCATGTAGTGTCTAAAATTGGAATCTGGGGGTACTCAAGATTATGTTAAAATGCATACCCTGTTGATGAGTAAAAGGAGGACCTGTTGCCAACTACCTGGGTTCCACTACTGGGAAGCAGCTGCAGAGACTAGTCAGTGCTGGCCTGATCGCTAGCTTTTCTATTTGCTGTGCCCCTGAGCCTTTCGGTTAAGTACTCAACACTCCGGCTAATTTCCCCTACTTGTGAACTCAGAATTAACACTCATTTCACTTACAGTAGGTGTGGATGAAATGAGGTATTAAACGAACTCTCATAAATGTTCTTTCCCTCAGCGCTCTCAGGTTACTGATTCTGAGATCTTGAGCCTATTCCTCACACACAGGATGAGGTGCCTACATTTTAACAGTGGGGTGCTATGGGATCAGGAAGAGACAAAGATGGAATGATTTATGGAAATTTGACTTCAACAAGAAAATGAACTTTGGGGAGAGAAACCAGAGTAGAAATGAAGCAAATAAGCACATTAGCCTAG
Source organism: Thryonomys swinderianus (assembly GCA_004025085.1). Lineage (NCBI taxonomy): Eukaryota > Metazoa > Chordata > Mammalia > Rodentia > Thryonomyidae > Thryonomys > Thryonomys swinderianus. The sequence goes on from PVIC010011103.1 coordinate 6,028, forward strand.
ATGTTATCAGTCGAGCATGGCGAACCGAACTCCAGACGTGGGAATCAGAAAACAAAGAGGACGAGAGGCGCTGGAAATTAGAACCTAGCACGTTTGAAGAGTTCGTTTCTGCACCACAAAAGGCGCCAGAATGTAGGTGCAAAAGGAGGTGGAAAATAAAGTAATGGGAGGAGTATAAATTGAGGCGTTCAGTCCTTCACTCTCCGTTACCGAGTCGGGCGTCCTGGCAATCAGCGGGTCCCTCCCATGAACTACACACAGGGAAGCAAAAGACCGCGAGCCCGCGCACCTTTTCCAGCTTCCCTACGAAGCAGACTGGCCGGTCAATGAACTGAGATAGCATGCTGGCATTGACACGAGACTTCGGCAACTCCAGTACGTCCACCATGCTTACGGCACTAGCTGGCGGGAAACACGCAGCGGAGTAAAAAAGAGCGCCCGTAGGCCTTATCCGGCAGGTTTTCCTGGGACCAATCAGCGAAAACTAGTGCGCCATTTCCGCCAATCAAGTAAGCGGAAATCTCGCTGCTCGGGTCAGCGCTTGAGTAAGGCGGATGTGCGTACGGAAGTAGGGATCAGCTGCTACCGACGCACGGTTTTTCCGGATGTCACGCCAGTCTTTGGCTAAATATGCAATGGAGGCGGGACTTGGGGGGGCGGAGCCTGAGGCTACCAGCCAAGGATCTCCGGCACCCTTGCGGCGATTTGACCCCCGGAAGTGGGGTGACGGATTACGGTGCGAGTGAGGTGGCGGACTGCGGCCCGAGCCTCAGGTACTTCTTCTCGCGGGAAGCGTCGAGCCTTCCTTTTCCCCTTCTCCTTTCGGGCTGAGTCCGAAGAGCGGGGCGGAAGCTGGAAGCCAGCTCTCCGGCCCGGGCTTGCCCGTCACGGCTCGGGCTGTGACAGTTACCCCGCCTACCCCCTTCCGGGTCCTGTGTGGGCGGCGCGGAAGGCTCGTTCAATGAAACCTGGGTTTGGGGGCTTTTCTTTGGACACTCAGCTTCCTGAATACCGGGAGCGGGGTCGTCGGCGATCTTCTCGTAGTTCGGGTCGTTGTTCAGTGGCAGAGGGTCGACTTTATCTCCCCCTCCCCAGCTGCGTTATTTTACGGCTCAGTTTTCCTGCCTGTGGGAAGAGAAATTGGCAAAGTGACCTACTGTCCTTTCTAGTCTCGACTTTCTGGAGTTGTCTGCTCTCTCCCTTGTCAGTTGCGAACTGAGCGAAATGTGGGGGGCAGGGAGAGGAGTGGGCTCCTGGCGGAAGTGACAGGCTTCACCAGCTGTTAGACCCGAGACCCAAAGACTTCTTGCAGAGTCTTTGGCCATCTGCACAGAAGGGGTCATTTTGTATAGTTTCAACTGACTCTGACTTTTGGGCCTAGGATTAAGGAACTCTTTATCCTGCCTCCCGCGCAGTGTTTCCACCATTTGCTCGCTCGCCCCTCCACTCAGAAAGGGCGAGGTGAGGGCCTTAAAGTATAATTTATGCTAAAATCCTGGAGGGTTGTCCAGTCAGTCACTGGCTCGCAGGGCTGTGCAAAGATAACGTATTGATGGTACTTAAAGGTGTCACTTGTCGGGACTAGGGGAACCTGCTTCTCTGGGAGATTTAACAATTAAGTGCACATAAAAAATATCTTCAAGCATTGCTGTAGAAACTGGAAATAATATGTTTATGTTAATTATGTTGTCACTAAGTTTAAAGGATTTGATTAAACATATGGGGTGTGTTTAAATTAGTGTGAAGGAAAGCACTGGTTGTTAGGTGTGCAAGTCGGTAAAGCCTATTTTATATTGCTCTGCTAAGGATACAGATATGCATTAGATAGACTATGATCCTTAAGAGTAATTTTTTTGAAAAGGGGACAGCCTTTGAAGTAACAGATGCTAATGTCATTTCATTACTATGAAAAGAGCACTTTTAAGCACAGCCTTTTCTTTGTTTTTTTTTTTTTTCTCAGTACCAGGGATTGAACTTGGGCCCTAATACTTCCAAGGTAGACGTGGTACCAGTTGAGCTAAATCTCCGGCCCTACTAAAAACTTAAAAAAAAAAAAAAAAAAAAGATTTCAGATTTTTTTTTTGGTTTTTTAAAATTTTATTTTTTTATTTATTTTTGAGACAGGGTCTCACTTTGTAGTTCAGGCTGGCTCTGAGCTCACTACGTAGTCCAGGCAAGCCTCGAACTCAGCAATCCTCCTGTCTCTGCCTACTGAGTGCTGGGATTACAGGCGTGAGCCACCACGCCCGGCTGTTGGTTTTTTTTTAGTTACTTAATTTGAATTATATGTATCAGATACTCTTCTGTATAATTTTGGGAGTATTTAATGGGTTCGTGTGAGCCTCTCATTTAGTTTGAGAAATGGGCTTTTACCAGTTACCTGTATGCCCCAGTAGAATCTTACCTGCTACAGTCTGTCTTGAACAACACTACCTTGCAATCTGTATTGTTTCCTACGAGTTCTCTGTAGTTGGGTCACACGTGGACATTTCTAGGTAGTAAACTGTTTAATTTTTTCAGCCTTTGACTTATATAAATGGAATCATACTTATCTTCTGACTTGTTTCTTTTGCCTGCTTTTGAGATTAATATGTGTTGGTGATTGTGGGAATTCATTCTTTTCTTTCTGCTGTTTCAGTCTTAGAAAAGAACTAGAAGTTCTTTTTCATTGCATGTAGACCTACTGTGAATATTCTTGTTTTTATTACTTAGTATGTTTGTGCAAATGCATATCAGAATTGTTAGAACATAGGGTGTGTATCTTCAGCTCTGCTAGTAAAAGCAAATGATTTGCCCGAATGCTGGGATCAATTTACCCTCTGATCAAGAGTATAGCACAGTTCTAGTTGATACACATACTTGGCATCCCTGGAAGTTTTTCTCCTCTGGGCTCAGGGATATGAAATTTTTCTTGCGATCTGAATTATAGTTCCCAATTACTAATAAGGTTGAACGTGTTTTGAAATATGTACTGGCCTTCAGCTTTTCTTCCATGCTGACTTTTAAGACATTTTAATGTTAGTGTGGCAAGTAATACAACAAATTGTTTTCTCAGTTTTTTGGATGCTCTTTCTACCTTTTCCTCCATTTTTAGAAAGAACTCAATACAGTTTAATTTTTACCCGTTTAATATAGTTGGAAAAGTCAATTTATGAATTGTAAGAATCCTTTCTTATATCAGGTCCTTAAAGATATTATAATTTTTTTTTTTTTTTTTGAAACAGGGTCTCGCTTTGTAGTTCAGGCTGGCTCTGAGCTCACTATGTAGCCCAGGCAAGCCTGGAACTCAGAAATCCTCCTGTCTCTGCCTTCTGAGTGCTGGGATTACAGGCGTGAGCCACCATGCCTGTCACTGTGGTATGCGGTATTGATTGCTGGTGGGCGTGAGTCTCCACGCCCAGCATTGTATGTGGTTTCCGGGGGATCCAACTCAAGACCTTGTGCTTGCGAGGCAGGCGCTGGAACCACTGAGCTAATCCTCCGGCCCAAGATATTATAATTTAAAAAAATTATAATTCTGGCTTTCCTATTTAATATTTCATCATCTATAATTGAGCATTATGTGTTTTGACAAGTTTATTATTTCATATTATGTCCAGTTTCTTTTTTGTTAAATTGCCCTGCCATTGTTTATTGACTGTTAGTATTTACTTAGAATTTATGATTTTTTAAAAGTTACTTTTTTATATCTCAAACTTCCTACTGGGTTATCTTGCTTCTTTTGAGGTATCTCTTTTAGAGACCCTTGTTGAGAGTCAGTTTTGGGGAATATCTTTATTCCATTCTAGTTTTCAAAAGATAGTTTTACTATCTTGTGATGTAGAATTCTAAATGGGTAGTTAAATTTCTCCCCAAACTTCTGTAAAAATGTATTATTCTTGTAATGTTTCCTTTCTTTTAAATTCTGATTCAGTTATGAGCTCCATGTTTCTACTTGATTCTCAGATTGTCTGTGTTCTTCCAGTCTTTTGTCTAATTAGATTCTGATGTATGTTGATGTGGCTTTCTTTTATTTGGCTTGGTGCTAAATATATTGTTTTGTGAATCTGAAAATTCTCGTCTTTATCAGTATAATATTGAAACATAGCCAACCATTATCCCTTTGAAATCTCCTTCCCTTCTAACTCTTTTTACTCTGATTAGATGAAAGAAAGACCTTAGTTGTTCTTGACTTCTGTTTATAGTTCCAGTGATTTTTGATTCTGTGTGCTAAACACTGGATAATTTTTCATATCTTCCAGTTTATTCATTCTTTGTACAAATGTCCTGTTTGCTCTAATTTCAATAGTGTTTTTGCTTTTAGAAGTTGTATTTTGTTCTTTTTATAAATCTTACTAGTTTAAAAAAAATTTTATTGACACACAGCCTTGTGTGTTTCTTTTTGTTTTGCTTTGAAACAAAGTCTTGCTGTGTAATTGCGGCAGGCCCTGCACTCTCTCTGTGGCCCAGGCTACCTCAGCCTCATGGTGATCCTCTTGGCTCAGCCTCCTGAGTGCTAGAACTGTAGACATGCGCCACCACAACCGGTTTATTGGTTCTTACTGATAAGTCTCATTCTTTTGTTTTTTCAAGAATTAAGGAATAAAAAGTGCTTCTTTATATTTTGTTCTTTTGCCCACAGTTTTTATAGATGTGATATTGCAGTATTTTTGATTATGGTGATTCTGTCCAGCTATAGTTTTTGTTTCTTCATTTGAAATTATAAATACTCATTGCTTGGATTTTTTTTTTTCCTTGAGGTTTGGTTTCAGAGTATGTTTCTCCAGCAAAGAACTGTTTTTCCTTCCGAAGATGTTTGGGCCCCAGGCTTTGTGTCTGCTCCTGGTGGGACATGGATCTTAAAGACCAGCCTTTTTTCCCTTAAAGTCATCAGTGACCATGGGGAAAACATAGGTTCTACTACTTGTATTACTCCTGTATATTTGTAGATCTTTGTACATTTTGGCTTTCTTTATCTCCAGTTGATTGGCCATTAATAAAAAAAATTTAATCCAGCATTTTTAGATAGACTGAATTGTGAGTTCCTGAACATTTGATTTGTACTGTTAACAGAAATATATGTTCTGGTATTAAGGGAATTTTGTTTAAGATGTGTACCCTAGCTTTTTGTAGCACAGATGTGCTTTGAAAGCTTATGTGAACATTCTACTAGCTCCTCAGCCTAACAAGTCCAACTATACCTTAACCAAGACCTCCTGAAGGTACAGTAGAGTTGGGTGTGGATCAGTTTGATGTTTTAGGAGGCAATGGCTTGGAATGTCCTAACTAAGGTGCTTTGGGTATGATTAACATTACCACTCTGAAACCAGTTTGAATTTTTATTTATTTTATTAAAATATACTTTATATAAAATGTACCATTTAACCATTTTTAAGTGTGTGATTCAGTGTACTGTAGGTACTTTCATATTATTGTGCAACTAATACTCATCTCCAGAGTTTTCTTCATTTTTCAAAATGCACTCTGTTCATTAAACAACAGTGGAAAGTTTGCCTTCTCCTTCAGGCCCGGGTAAACCCTGTTTATTTTCTGATTTTATGAGTTTGACTATTGTAGGTACATTACATAAATTAAATCATAAAGTATTTAACCTTTTATGTCTGACTGATTTTATTTGACATGTCTACAAAGTTTATCCATGTTGTAGTATATATCAGATTTTCCCTTTCAAAGCTGAGTAATACTCCTTTATAATAATTATACTCCTGTACCATATTGTCTGTCCATTTCTCACTGTTAGATGTGTGGGTTATTTCTACCTCTCATTTTACACTTTTAAGTGAAAAGAGAATGAGTTAGAACCCCTCTGAGTTGACCAGATTAGCCTGACATTTACTGACCTTCCAAGATACTGGAGCTGTGAACCAGAAAGCTCTCAGAATCTGGTCTGTCTTCCATCTCTTTGTAAGACCAACACTGTTTCTGAAGCCAAACATTTGTTGCTTCATTGTTGACGTGGACCTACATATTATCTTAGGTTTATGACCAGCCAGCTCTTGGCCAATCTAACATTTTACTAATCTAATTAATCCCTTGACCATACTTCTTCCAAAGAGGTGTGATGTGAAAGGGTGCTGAGAGAGGACATGGCTACTCCCAGTTCTCTGCGTCGGAGAGATACCAGGGTATTTGCAATAATCTGTGCTGGGTGTGCTGTTAAGCAGAACTCAGTTAATTGCATTAGGAAGCAAGGAAAACTAAAATTTCATGAGATATTTTGAAGTTGTAGGACTTAGTAGTTAGTGGATGTGGAATAAAGGGAGAAGGTGAAATCAAGGTAACACTGGTTTTGTCCCTAGTAGTTTGGTTATGCCACAGTATGGTTTAGATCTAAAATGTCCCTCAAAAGCTTCAGGTAATTAGAGGGTCAGCCTCATCAGAAGAGTCAGGTCGTTGGCTGTGGAGACTGGAAGAGTGTTTTCTTGTCTCTGTTTCTCCCCCCCCCCCCCCCCCCCCGCTTCTTGGGTGCTATTAGGTTAGTAGCTTTCCTCCGCCATACCTTTGTGCTATGCAGTTTCTACTTGTAGTCAACCAAGTATGGAGTGAGCCCACTAAAACTCAGGGCCAAAATAAACCTCTTCTTTAAGAGTTTATGAGTGTCCTTATGTTGGGAAAGGGTAAATACAGGCTATCATAGTTTTTTCTGAGATGGAGAACAGAGAAAGAACGTGTGTGCTGGGGAAGGTGATTCAAGATTGTGCACTGAGATAGCATAGCACAGGGTGAGGAACATAGATTCTGAACAAGACGGGTTAAATTCTGATACTTTTCACTGAAAGTAAATTACTCAGTCCTTCAGACCTGCAATTCCTATGTTAATAGTGGGGAATATTAAAGCCTTAGAAGCTTGTGGTGAGCTTTAAGAAAGATCACATGTGCAAAGCACCAAGCACACTGCTTTGTTACACCAACTACTTAAATATTGTAAATGGCTCCATTGTCTTTAAGGATCTATAGGCCCTCTTGGTGGGAATAACTAGTTAGATAGTGAGTGAATGAAAATCACAGAGTTCTTTCCTAGAGGGAAGGAAGTGTCATATGTAGGTGGGTTTGTCTGAGATCCTGAATCCCTCTGTGAGCCAGGTTCCCAGCTCAGTTCATCAGCCTGGAAGTAAGAGATCTCATTCTCTTGTAGCCATTTGCGGTCTACATTTCCAGTTTTTTTTTTCTTGTGGAAAATTATCAGATAACTTTCTCTGTAGTCTGTATGTCCCCTTCTTTATGTTGATTTTGTTTTTATAATCTTTTACTGAAGCAGAGACTGGGTAGATGAGGACTCTAATCTGCCTCCTTTAAATTTTTATTACTGACAGTTTCATGTTTGTGTCTAGTTCTTGAAGTCAGACTATGCACAGCTTTCCTTGGTTCACTCAGTTCCTGTTGGCTGATAGATGCGCATGTGCACTTCTGCTGTTCATGGTGGGCCTTCTGTAGCTCAGACTCAATGCTTTTGAGTCGGAGAAAAGGACTAGTTTGTATTTCTTTGAACTTGAAGGTAACCTCCTTTTTGTGCATTACTCACAGTGATTTTCCTGTTTCACAAATCACTGCTTTCCTCGCTCCTGCCTGTTGTCTGGCAAAGATGGAGCTGTGGCACTCTGGAAACTATTGTTCTTATGGATTAAGATCTCATGGGGGAAAGTTAAGAGGAAGGGAGGAAATCTGATCGTGCAGGGGTGCAGCAGCCTGTCTGGCAGCCTGTTTTGCGGGTAGGGCTAGCTCTTGTATTTTAGAATTAATCTTAGACACTGGAAATGGATGAAATACGTTGCCCATCTTCTTTATGTTTCACTTTCCTGTTTTAATTTGCTTGTTTCTTTAGTCACCCATTTGAGGTAGGGTTTCAAGATATAGCATGTCATAAATACAGAAATATATTCTTGGTCATTTCTCACTAATCACATGGCTTGGAGGGATTAATTCAGACTTTTGCATTTGGCCTGTTCGTAGGCAGAGCAATGGTCAATTCTTGTCTCATGTTTTGATGAAAAACTGGAGGTAAAACAAGCAGCTCCATTGTTTATTCAGGAATTTGAAGCAAGTGGTGAAAGAGCTAGCAATACTTTTGGAACATATTAAATGGCCAGAAGCTTGTTAGCCACTTGCATAGCTGGTTTCTGGTTTTATGAGAACTTTCTAACTTGCATTGTACTGACTGACGTTGTTAGATGTAGCAGAGAAGTGTGACAAAATGCAGCAAGTCCTTGAATTTGGAGAGAGTGCCTCTGTTTTTTTTTTTTTTTTCCTCCTCAGGGCCTTGCACAGTGTCTGGCCCACATTTGGGTCTCAAAAAATATTAGTTGAATGAAATAAGTGAACAAACCAATGATTATTAAATTTTTTTTCTTTTTGGGGGAGAAAGAAAATAATTGAAATGATACAGTTAGGTTATCTTGGGGTAGACAAATAATGCATGTGTTTAGTGGTAATTTTGAGAGTGAGTCCTTTTGAAATTTAAATGAGGTGGTTCCTCTTGTGTAATAAAAGTATTAAAATGAAAAATGGAAAAAGAAAACATTTTAAAGATCCACACTGAATAATGTTTTTTCTTTTTTATAGAGTCATAAAGAGGTGTTTCTCACCTCCGATAGCTTCTTTGCCTTTAGGATGTCATTTAGATGTGTTTATCTCACCTAAAATACTGTTTCTACTTGGGAGTTATCTGTAATCTTCATCTGGATTAGTTTTCGTTTTAGATTTGCAACGTTGAGTGAAGGATTATTGTACCAATAACATACATGGTGTTTTTTATGCTAAACTAAAGTAGTTGTGGTTAACAGTTACTTAGAATTATAACTTTTCAAAAATATAAAAATATATTATTGTGTCATTAATTTAGAAGAATCAGTATTACACTAAAGCCTGTACTTTACCTCCTTCATCAGTGATTGTGATCCAAAGGATAAATTGTAAGTACAATTTGTTTATAATTACTCAGGAGGTAGCAACATTATCTTTTAAATTTTCCTACCCCCATTATTTAGCATCCTTTTTTAGAAAAAGAAATGTATGATTTTAATGTATACAGTAGTAAAAAAAGAGGGAAAGTTTTGTTTTAAAATAAAACTTTTTGAAATTGATGTTTTCTAACTGCAGTGCATTGAATAGTATCAGAGACCTGTGCAGTAGATTCTGACATCCTGCTCAATGCTATGGCTCAAGGCTGAGAGAGAAAAAACCCTGAAAGACAGAATTAAAGCGTCAAAGAAACTGAAGAGCCAGGAAGACCAATGCTGGTGCAACCAGAAAAGGCACTGGTCAGCCCAAGCTACTGATTTGTATTGGTAATCAATTGGGGTAAAGGCAAACTGCATACTACAGGGGAACTATGTAGGAGGAAGCACAGTCATGCAGTTACTATGGATACTAATGCGAGCAAGGCTTGTCAAGGACAAGACAAAATATAGGTTGTCATTAGTAATTAACCTTGTGTTTTCAGTGAAGAGGTTTTTAACTCTGGGAAAAGAATCCAGGCAAGAGTCACTCTGACCTGGGCACATTAGCTTTAGGGAACTCCTCAAACAAGCCAGTGGTGGGGTTAACTCATTCCAGTCTGTGCTGCTTTGGGCAGAATCAGTACTGTGGTCCCTACAGCATGGAAGGTGATGGTGTACATACCAAGAGAAGCACTCCATCTTTATTACGCACTGACTCTTCCCAGAGAAGAAAGGGGTGGCATTCTGAGAGCCTCTGGGTGACATCTGAGCCTCACAAGCTTAAAGGAATTTCTCTACTCACAGACTGCTGCTTGGTGTTTAATACTAAAGGAATCTTTTTTCTTGTAATGCTTTGTTTCTCATGTGTGGACACTTCTGTTCCCCAGGGCAGTTTGGAAATGTTGAAAAGACACTTTGGGTTGTTGTAGCCAGGGCAGAGAAGGACATTTAGTAGGAAGAAACCAAGATGCTATGAAATATTATACAGTGGACAAGACAGTACTTCACAGTGAAGAATTATCTGGCACAAAGTGATAAGAGTAGAAAGATTGAGAAACCCTGGTCTGCCTGGCCGTGGTGATGCACTCCTGAAATTCCAGCACTCACTGTGGAGGGAGAGGCAGGATGATTGCTGCAAGTTCGAGGCCAACCCGAGTTGCATCATGAGTTTAGAGCCAGCCTAAGCTACAAAGGGAGACCCTGTCTCAAAAACAAAAACAAAATAAAATGAGAAAACCTGGTCTAAGGTAATGGAAGTTTCCCTCCTAGACTAGTAGACTCAAGGGAGATTGTATTATTCAATTTTGTAATATTACAGATAAGGAGCAGTAAAGGAGCAGTTATTTCTTTTTAAATTATTTTAAAATTATTATTATGACTATAGTATGTGATGATCATATTCCTTAGGGAGGTTGAGATATATATATATATATATATATATATATATATATACATGTATATATAATACATTTTAACTCTTTTTATATATGCCACCCCCATGGGTTGGACCCCTTCCTATTTGAAAAAGATTTATGTCCCTCTGTCTTATTATGCACCTTTTATTTTGCTCTTTATTTATGTTTTGGGTTTCTTATATCAAAAAGCATAGAAAAACTTAATGTTATGGTTTCTATGCACAATCAACTTTTGTATAAATGACCCAGATTTATCCTTCTTTATAGCAGAGTAGTACTCTGTTATATATAAATACCACATTTTAAAAAAATCTGTTCACCTCTTCTTGCTAAATAACTAAATCTTTTCCAAGATTTAGTTATTAGTACGATGCTATAAACATGGACATATATGTATCATTGAAATATGATGTCTTTCCCTCTTTCAAATGGTACCTAGAAAGGGGATATCTGGGTTGAGTGAAAAATTTTTTTAAATTGAATTCTTTATTGGTACATTTTATGTACAGCTCACAATCACACTCAACACTGGGGAATGGTCCCACTGAGCATCTCATTGATCTAATCTCTTCTGTTATCCTTTTGAATAATTTGGCTAAGTGGCTTTTGGTCTTGTGTCCCCTTTATGCCACATGAACTGTGTTTGAGGGAGTTGGAAATTTTGGGAGGCATCTTATTGCTCTGTATTATGTTTTTATGATTTTTTTGGTTTGGTTGGTTTTGTATTGTACTTCAGTTTGCAGTTATTTGTAATGGAAAGACTTTGTTGCTGGAATGGAGAACTCTTTAGTGTCTGCTTTTCAGTGATGTTCTCAGGGCATGGCCAACAATAGTCATTTATCTTTCCCAAGATCTAACCACTTCCTTTAATTGGGGGGTTATAGTAGGAAGGCATTGCAGAATGTTGTGAAGGTAAATGGGGTACTGATTTACAGAGAATATCAGTTAATAGCAAAAACTATGTGACCCTGGCAGTATCAAGTAAATCAGCAACAGTAATATCCAAGACCAAGTTGATACTACATGCCATAAGAAACAATAATGCATCACCCCCTTTAACCTTGGGAAAGCAATCTATAATTATAAACATTAAGATCAACCAAATATTGACATATAGCAAATATCTACTAAATGCTGCAACTACCACCACTAGTGATAGAAAAGAATTCAACAGTATTAACAAGATTTAAGTATCTAAAGTTTAATAAAGCTTCGGGGTTATACTATTAAAGATATAGAAGGTTAGCATTGGGAGAATGAAGAAGAAAAATTTGAAAAAAAGTGGGAGATGAGAAAGACAAAGAAGTTGAAGCAAAGACTATTAGGAAGTAAAATTACATAATTAAATAAAGGTAATGAGAAATAGGAAATGAAAGGTTAAAGAAGGGGAAAAGAAACATTATGGAGAATCAATTAAAAGGAAAAAAAGACAAAATTTCAGAAACTTCAGTAAGAAGTTTGCAGAAGAACGAGCAAAGATAGAGTGAAAGAAGGTGCTTACTTCAGCAGCACATGTGCTAAAATTGGAAGGAAAGAGTCTAAAAGCAGAATAGTTTTTTCTCCATTTATCCGATGGAGGGAACCCCGTGCTGCCGCCTGTCCTGACGAGGGGGTCCCCTTGGAGCAAACCTCTGCTGCTTTTGCAGTTCACAGCGGCCGTGGCCCTGCTGCTTGTCGGGCCACCAGCCCTGGTGCTTACAGGTTTTCCTCCCTGTGAGCTGACAGTCCAGAGGGTCCGCCTTGCTTTGTTCTTTTCCCTGTGCTATGGACTGTTTCCAACTTCTCTGTAGCTTCCAGTATTTTCTGTCATTTCCTTCCTGATTCCTGAAGTTTTGCTTTTCTTTTTTTCTTACCAAGTTGATCTTTTCCAGTGTCAGAATTCAGGATTTGGGATCTCAGAGAGGCTGATTTTTAAAAAAAAATTTTCTGCAAACATTTTAATTTGAAAAATAATATATATGTAAAAATATGTGTGTGTGTGTGTGTGTGTGTGTAAAAGATGGGAGTTGAAAGAATGACAGTGAATACTATGTCTTTCGCTGGGCTCTACAACGAACATTTTGCTGTTTGCCTTGTCTCCTGTTACATAATGGCAAGTTTAAGAAATTATAAACATCAAAATTCTTCATTCCAAATACTCACCATTTTGCTGTTGTTCACCTCTCTGCCATTTTCCTCAGCCTATGAGCCATTTTTCACAAAAGCCTCCGGCAGTCCTTTCATATCACTGCCAACTATCATTCTTGATTTGAAAATAGGGCAGTCAAATAAAAGGAAAAGAAACAGAAACCCCCATGTCTTTGAGCGACAGAAACACTTAGACAAAAATTTCTCTGACAACTTCCTAATAGATACTTTTTTCATATAGATTTGCCAAGTAATACAGGGCAGTGAAATGAGTGATTCTCCCAGTCTGTGCTTCCAGCAGGTGAATGCCTCGTAATTCAAGTAGCTCAAGGATTCCTGTGTTTGAATATTAGAAGCAATCTGATTGTTTAACTTAGCCAGACAAGAGAGTTGTTGCTAACAAATAATGGATTTTTAAAATAATAAATATGACATTTTTCCTGTTGATAAATGATAAATTTGCTCATTGTCTATAATTTTAAAATACTGAAAATTGTAAATAAAGGAGGAAGCCTGGACCATGTACAGGCATGCAGGGTAGGAGTTGTGTGTCACAGCCGTGTTGCTTGGACTGGGTGCAGCGGTGCTCTTGCAAGTCACTCGCACACCGAGTTCTGTTATCTCAGAAATACAGTGAGCTGAGGTTGCAGTTTTTTCCCCCTTGTGCTAGATCAGTATCTGGCCCAAGCACTTAAATATAAAGTAAATCAAAGTCTTGAATGTAGATCCTGTGGAAGCAGCAAATATCTTTGGAAGATCATGTTGAACAGAGACTGGAAAAATAGGCACTGATGGAGACAGAAATGGAATTAATCAAATATCTTTGACTAATACTAAGAAATGCTGTATTAAAGGAAGCCCAAAGCAAATGCTATACATTTTAAGAGATCTTTGTCCCTGGTGTTTTATTGATGAGAAGCATTTAGTTTTGATACTGAAAGAACTTGATTAAAATTCAGCTCTAGTGGGGTATGATGGTGCCCTTCTAATTCCAGACACTACCTATAGTTCCAGGAGACTGAGGCAGGACAGTTGCTGAGCCCTGGGTTTGAAGTGGCTTCTTTATTATATGGCCTTAGTTTTATGAGGCATTAGCTAGTTATGGCATGACAAAAATCCAGCATGGGTTTTTGTATTGGCTTTCCTTTCTTCAAACTAGTGTTTTTTATTATTAGTGAAAACCTTCCAGATTGTGGTATTAAATGTTGGTTTTAGTTTTACATAGAATAATTTTTAAAAATTATTTTCTAAGAGTAATCATTGAGGTATCCCACCCCCCCATCACCCCACCCCCTGATACTGGGGATCAAACTCAGGACCTTGTTCACGCCAGACAGGTGTGGTGCCACTTAGCTACATCCCTGGCCGTCGCTGAGGTATCTCTGTGTTTGGGTTTTTAGTTTCATCTGAGTTTGACATTGTATAGCATTTCTGTTTCAGATAGCAGCAGTAGCAGCAGCGATGTTTAACATCTTCAGAAAGCCTCCAGAACCTAAAAAGCCTTCAGTATCAGAGCCTGAAGCAGATGGATTCGTCCTTTTAGGTAAGCCCTTTTAAGAAACACAATAGTAAATAGATGAAATTCTTTATAAGTGACTTGGTAAATTATACAATTGAGTTTTAATTTTTTTTTACTGATTTCGAATGACTGTAGACATAGTAATGTATTAAATCTATAAAATAAAGGTCATTAATTATTGGAATATTGTCGCCAAATCAGAGCCTTATTATTAGTTTGTATTTCTAATTAAATTTATAAATAATATCTTCTCATTAGATAGATTAGTGACCCTAACTGTGGAAAAGAAAGTTATGAAGAATTCTTGATGAATTCAAGTTCAGTCTTACAAATAGTATTATGATTTCTCCCTACAGTAATAGCTGAAATTAAATTGGTCCTCCCTTAAATATGTACTGATTTAAGCTCTTAATTGTATTAAACAATGTCTTTTTAAGAATTACTTTATTTCCTATTTTAACTTTAAAGATTTAAATATTTTAAATTCTGAAAAGTAAAATATCCTCTGTGTCACTGTCTGTCTGTCTGTCTCTCTGTCTGTCTCTCCTTCCTTTTTCGGTACCAGGGGATCGAACTCAGGAACTTTAACTTGCCACCAGGTATAGTGCCACTGAGCTCTGTTGCTGGCCCTTGTGTCTTCCTCTGGAGGAAGAGCCTCATGGCTTTTGTTTGTTCATCCCCTGATTCATCCCCCAGAGAGCGCAGCTAAGCTCAGTGTCCCCCTCTTGTACTTCTCATCCATTCAGGAGCTCCTCCTCCCAAATTTCTGTTCTTTGAGATTTGCATTAAATCCAAGTGCCGTTCACTCCTGAAGATGTTTCTCAGGATTTCTCTTTCCAGACACAGTGAAACCTGACTTACGAACTCTGTTGTTCCCAAGGGCTGGTTGTGATTCAGGTTGGTTGTAAATCAGGACACCTGAGAACTGAAGGTTCATGTGGGTATACGCTATAGCTAACAAGAGGCAGGTGAATCCTGCATTAACTTAATTCACCCGAGTTGTTCCTATGTCAGGCTGGTCATAACTTGAGAGGATTCACTGCACTGCTTTCTTGCCGCATACTTCTTTTATCTCGGCCAAGCCAGCAAATACTCTATATGCCTTAAGTCAGAGGTGGTGATCTTGAGTTTCCAACTTCAGCTCTGTCATGCTTCCTGTCCCCTCACAGCCAGTCTTTCCTGTGCCTCTGACTTCCGTGCGTTCAGGAGAACTGGGTTGTGCTGGACTTTTCCTTGTCTACCTCTTAGAATGTGCAGAGAGGACACCTGAGGTTTTTTTTTTTTGTCTCTGGCCTCTTCCATTTCTTGACAATAATCTCTGGAAGACCCAAAGAGCGGTGCTCACGCATAAACTTTCCTGTAGAATCTTCTCTCCTTTGCGCAGCCAAGCTCTGGCACGCCTGGGTTTCTTCGGAGTGTGTGTTTGGCAAGGGCAGTGCTCCGATGGGCAGAGCGGTTGTCGTGGACTGTGGCCGTGTTTCCGACAGGAGTAAAGCTGGCTGCGAGGCTGTAACTGTTCGTCTGACCCCTTCCTCCTCCCGTGTCAGGAATTTGTGCCTCAGCTTCCAGGTCAGAAGTGGCTCTGTGAACTTCAGCCATACTTCCTTTAAGACTGGCTGCCTTGCTTCCCTACCCCTTCCGACTCAGCCTCACTGACAGAAAAACTGACAGACACAGCTAGTTCTTCTGGGAAGTGTCTTCTTCAGGGGATTCACGCCGAATTTTCTCAGAAGTTACTTGAACAAAGTCTGGTTTTTAGAACTTTGTTCTATATTCTTCATTTTAACATCCCAGTAGTGTTAAGACATTTACAGAGAACTCTGCTCTTTATTGTTATGTCTTTGGAAACTGACATTCATTTCTTTGCTGTCGTAGTCATGTAAAGAGTGAGCCAAAATGTGTCGTGAAGCGTAGATGTGATCTCTGGGTTTCAGAGGTCTCTTGACGTCTTCTGTAGCTTGCCCCTTGGGCATAGTTCAGAGGTGGGTGTTAACCACAGGACAGTGGCTCCTCTCGCTGCTCTTTCTAAGATCTCCAATTTCAGGCAGCCTGGAGCACTGCTGGCCTCACAGCTGCCAGGGCAGAGGCCTGGTTTCCAGGGCATCTATCTCAGTAGATGAAGTTGATCTGCTGTGGACCTCTTTTCCCTTTCCAGGAAATACTGTGGTTTATGAAGTTGTCTTTAACTGATCCTTGGAAGTTATACAGATTTCCAGATTTGCCATTTAATGAGGGAATGAGCATGTTCTCAGCCCCAGCTGCTCTGCCTGTTAGATCAACTCTCTCATTGTCGCTTTTCCCAAAGGTCAACATGCTGTATTTGGAGGAGCTTGCCCAGGACTTGCCCAGGAGCTGCACAGTTCTGTGAGGAGTCCACTTCATTGTAGTCCTGGGATCACAGTTTGATATGTCTCGTAGCTGGTGCTATACTTTCAAATGGTTCTAACAAGACCACTGAGTGTCCACTGAGACTCCTGTTCCCTCACCCCGTGTCCGCTCATGCTCCCTGTGTTGGTCCTGTTTCCTCCCCAGGTAGAAAGCTTCACCCTTCATCATTTTCCTTGAGAAATCCTTGTGCTTTTACTGTGGACTGAGTAAAGTCTCCTGAAGTTTCCGTGGTGTGGGCTGCAACCATCTCTGGACTCATGTCCTCTGAGCTCTTCCCCTTTGCACCAGTCACACCAGCCCTTCCTCCTCAGGAGGGTGTCAGAGGCCACGTGGAAGCATCCACGAAAGCGCTGACTCCACGTCCACACCCCTGGGCTGACACCCTCACCCTACAGCTTGCTGGAGTCTCTCCCCACGCTGTGCATTGCTTAGTTAGGGATTTGGGTTGACTGATTAGGGCCCTGACAGGTTATTAGGAATATGGTTGTCTTTAAAAATTGGATGGTAAAGGGCTGGGGATGGTAAAGCTCAGTGGCATCATGCCTGCCTGGCAAGTGTAAGATCCTGATTTCAATCCCTTGTACTGGGGAAAAAAGAAAAAAAAAAAAAGGAAATAGAAAATTGGATGGTAAGCTCTTTGCTTTGAAAAGGTTGCTCTTCTTATTATGTAGTTGTATAACGCTATACATAATATCTACCTGAATCTCAAATGACACTGTGGGAAAATGTTTTGGACATGTCAAGTAGATTAAATAGTATATAAGAAGACTTTTAAGACTTTTATTATTAACACAATACCATACTTGCACACATATATATTGGTTCACATATATCCACTTAATTTTTCAGGCCTAATGTACAATTATTACCAGAAAATAGATCAATGATTGGTTTTGTGTGTTTAGAAATATGGTTTTTATTTGTAGCAACAACTTGTTAGTATAACAAGTTCTGTGGAGTTCACACTGTTAAGAAATGTTGAAGTTGTTACATTATCTCAAGTGGCCTTTACAAGTTATTTCTGAAAGGGTTGTGATAATTATGCTAAAGCTGTAAATAATCTTTTTTTCTACTTGAAAATACTTTGTCCCTTAGTCCTGTGTTCCTGCCTAACCCTAATACGTTTATAGGTCATAATTATTAGGTGGCGTTGCCGTTGATAAAGTTGATCTATGATGACTTAAAATCCAACATTCAAGCAGAGCCCAGGTGGTTTTCATGACAGCATGAATATTGTGGCTGTTTATGTACAGTTAGCTCAGATTTGAATGGAAAACACGTCTTCCTGTTCAGATTTCCAAAGCTGCTGAGCCTTTGTAGAGGGTCTAATGCGCTGAATCGGAACAGGATACATGTTGGGGGACCTGGCAGAAAAATCTCCTTTCCCTTGTAATCAGTTTCTGTTCTCTTAAGAAGGTAATAGCTGTTCACTCCTGCAGTAAAGAAGTTTAGGTAATCCTCCAGGGTATTCAGTTTGCACAAAAACAAATTGCAGTTTTCATTTACATCACTGGGTGGCGATTTTTCATAGTGTTATGCTACTGTTTAAAAAACCCAGCAAGCCCAACACTATTTGTAATTACCAGGGTTTTCTTCTGTTATGACATGCTTAATTGTACTTTTAACACATTATCTTTAAGTTGATTGCAAATTTACTAGTGTGGTGTGGAACCTCATAGTTATTTTAAATTAGGAAAGAGTATTGACTAGATGTTGGCATATAATTCCTTCCAAAACCAAGACAAAGGCATGAATTAGCTTATGTTTTAGCAAAAATAAGGAAAAATAACCACAGAATCACAGAATGTAAGATGAAAAGAATAATTTAAATAATTGTTTCTCCACTCCCTAACATTATTGACCACATATTGAACTTAAGCTTGGAGTAGGCAGAGTGAAATTGGCCAAGCACTATCACAGAGGTTAAAGGGACTGGGTCCATGTACAACTGACGTTCTCTGTGTTTTCACCATGAGCAGGTGTTGCCTAAGCAGGGCACAAGAACATGTAGTTTCCATTAAGCTAATTATTTTACAAAACTCATTGAATTTAGAATGAGTTTAGTAATTTACAGCAGCTTGTATTACATCTTTTAAGTACTGGCATTGAAATATGTAATATAGTCTCACTTCTATTTTCAAGTTAAAATGATAAATCCTATTTTATAAAGTAATGTATTAGTTTTGAGACTTTGGAAAATAGTGTGCTATTTTGAAGATTACTTTCCTTAATCTGGGAATCAAAAAAGTAGACACACTTCAGTTAAAGTATCATATTTTTATTTGGCAACTTTTGAAGGTAATTTCTTCATCTTTGTTATTTCCTTTATTTAAAAATGAAAACTTGTCTGTATAGAATGAAAGTTTACTATGCACGGAATAAGGGAGAAAAAGTCACTTTGATGCTGTTGAGCGCTAACGGCTTTAAAGGAAACAACAGCAGAAAACTAAATAGGTTTTCACCACACACTTCCTATTGTTTCCTGTTCTTACAAAAGAAATTTACCACACCTTCAAAAAGAGAAATAGAGTGTTTGAAAACTAGCAAAATAATTCATCATTTTACTAGCTCCTTATATATGTATTATAATGCCCAGGAAAAACTCAGATACATTATACCTGGGGATCTTTGTGTTTTTACTCTTGAGTTTTAAATTCTAAAGCAAGTATGACAGGATTTTTCAGTTAACTTCATTACGCAGTAACAGTGCTTATTTTCCCATTAAGAAGTTTGGAGTTGTGTGTTTCTAGAATTAGCAGAATTTCTCCGTTCATTGTTACCTAGTTCTGCTCTACCTGTTAGTGTGTCAGCATTTTGGTTTCCCAGAGCTTAGCAAGGCTGGCCCTGTCTTCATGCACTCTTCTCCCTTGTCTAGAAAGGACAGAGGGGAGTTGCACGGGGCAGGAGGAGGAGCTGAGCTCTCTGTTTCCACCATTAATGATGAATTGTGGGAGGGCATTCATTCCCCTTTGGCCAGGGACCTGGACTTCCTAGACTCAAATGTAAATTAGGGTTCTCGCTCCCTAACTCCGGTTCTACCCTTTCCATGGATTAGGAGGCACTTTGAAAATAAACTGGTGCTGGGTCTATCTCCATTTTCTGATAAGATCAGCCTGGGGTTTGGCAAATCCCGTTTTTTTCTTCCCTATTTTGATTTCCCAGATGATTTTAGAGCTGAGTAGTACTGAAATTCATGCTCTGTAATTTAGTAGCTCTCTTCCATCAAAAGGCATAATAAGATACTTTGAAAAAGACCTTGTAAGATATGAAGTTACAGTTTTTCTTCCACTTTAGTCAAAAATAAGCAAATAAAACCACAGAACTTTGGGGGTAAAAAAACTTCTCTAGTATATTACATTGGTAAAGAGCAGAAAGCTTTACATTCAAAGCTTACATTAAAATGTAGAAATGTTTCTACATTTAATAAATTTGGAAAGACTTTTAATTAATAGAACAGTCAGGAAGCATTTTGCTAAATTGTGTAAATGTGAATGCCATGTGGCCTACGACTTCTTATATTTAGTCTTAATATATACAGATTCAAATAAAATTATTTGACAAATGAACATCTATACAGTTTTCAAAGTGACACCTAAGCTCTTTCATACTTTTAATGTAATAGCTATGGGGAAACTGACTGGTTTACTGTGGTACTATTCCTTCAGGGGCTAATTTTTCAGTATAATTTCAGTAGGGAATATTTTTAAGGATGCACACCATGTTATGTAGAGTTTCCTCAGGTATATCCTTACAGGGCTCCTAATGGTAAATGCCTATGTCTAAGACTATTTAACTGGAAATCTGTGATAAATAGCTGTTATATTTTTGTTTGAAATGTGTTTATTTCATTCTGTTGAGGAAATAATGATGAGAATCAGAGTAAAATGCACAAGTATGAGTATAGCACCAAAATACTTCAGGTTTGGAAGCCCCAAATGTCTTTGTGGTAATCCGATAACACAGTTGGCCCCTGTAGCTACAGCTTCAAGCTGCTGTCGATCAAAAATATTGAAAGAAAAACTGCATCTGTACTGAACTGGTACAGATGTTTTCTTTCTATCATCCCCTAAACAGTATGGTGTACTAGCTATGCACATGGCATTTATATTTTATTATATTGTAATCTAGAGGGGATTTAAAGTATACGGGAAGATGTCTGTAGGTTACAGTACATGCAGATTCTAACCATTTTTATGTCAGGACTTGGGCACTGTAGAATACTTCTTTAGACGTCCTGGAACCAGCCAGCTCTGAATAACAGCCATGGCCTTGCCATGTCATTCTTTTGTATGTAAGTTAGGTGTCTGTTTTTTAATTGTATGCAAATTAAGCATATGATGAAGAGAAGAATTGTTAGGATTGCAGTTCTTTACAAATGTGAACTTCTAAAAACACTTGTGTCTTTTTTCTTCATTGCATTACCAGAGAATTTGGGTATTACCTTAGAAGCATGTAACAGAAACACATGGTAAATTATGAGACAGCATCATTCCTTACTGTAGTAACCACCGAGTGAACGCTCCTGCACACTGGCTGTGCCCCAGCCGCTCGCCTGTTTGTTAAGGACGCTGCTAACCAGCACCCAGAGAGCTGCTTTTTTGTCCTCTCCAGATAAACTAAATCCAGACTAATGTAAATACTTGACTGGAAATCATAGCATTTTCATTGTATTTAAATTCTGTTATTTCCTTGTCTTATTTTGAGCAAGCTGCTCACCATTTCAGCTTGGGTTTTCTTACATATGACACGTGGTACATGCATGTTTATGACAGCACAACTCATAGCTAAATCATGGAACAGCTTACATGCCCATCAATAGATGAATGGATAAAGAAAACATATATATATATGTAATGGAGTATTACTTAGCCATAAAGAATGAAAATTGAGTCATTTATAAAACATTAGATGAATCTTGAGACCATAATACTAAGTGAAGTAAATTCACAACTCATAATAGGTAAATCTTGGAAGCAGCTCATGTGCCTACCAACAGTTCAACAGATAAAGCACATTTGGTGTGTGTGTGTATGTGTGTGTATAAATGTATATATGTATATTTATATATACACACACGATGGAGTACTACTCAGCTATTAAGTAGGAAAATGGATACATCTTGAGACCATAATGCTAAGTGAAGTAAATCACACAGAAAGATAAATATCATGTGGTTTCTCTTACATAAGAAATCTAAAATATAAGTAATTTAGAAGCATAATGGGAGGCAGATGATAGGAAATAAGAAGGTAGGCCTTGTGGAGAAGGGAAGGGGGTTAGAGGATGGGAAATGGAAGAGTAAGGAGACAGGAGAGGTAAAAAGGATCGACGTGTGCTCGGTGTATATACCAAGGCCCCATGATAAATGTTATTCATTGTAACAATATACTAATTTTATAAAAGGGGAAAGAAAGAAATCAGCTACGCAGAAGCAGGATGTAAAGAACTAGGAAGTGCTGACAGTGTCACGGTGGCCTCATTCCATCGCTGGCGCTGTACCTAGAGGCCCTGCGTTGCTAAGAGTGGCTGCGGACAAGTTATAATTCACCTGCTAGTTCCGATCGGCTCCATGGTTTGGGAAAACAGTTCTGAAGTGCGCAGACTTAGGTGGAAAGCGTGTTGTGATCGCGAATGGGGTGGATGGCGTGTGAGGGACGGCAGCGCGGCCCCCAGTGCTGCCCAGAGCGCTTCCTGCTCCTCCGTGGGGCGGCGTCGGTGGCCGACTTGAGTGAACAGGAGCTTGCTGGTTGCTGGTTCTCGTAGCCGTGCAGTCAGTGTCCAGTGGGTCAGCATCTGATGGAGCCTCCTTACTCCGTGTCCCCAAGGCGGAAGGGCAGAGAGGGCAAGAGAAACGGCAAGAACCGGTCAAACTGGCCCTCTTACCCGGCAGCTGCTCTCAGGGAGGAACCCTTCCCCAGTGGCGTCATGAGGGCAGAGCCCGCCGGCGGCCTCTTCACTCCCGTCCTTGTGTTTCTGTTCTGCCGGCAGTGAGCCCTCAACACGAGCTTGGGGAGGGACGAGCAGCCCCTGGCCTTCGACTGAAGGGCCACGCTGTGCCGGTTAGATCAGCCCATCAGAAATTGTAACCAAACCCACTGAAAGCTGGCGCTTAAAGTGTTAGCTCACGGAACGTTCTAAAGAATTGAGAATTGCTGCCAAATTCTGGTTATCGGTCAATCTGTAAAGCATTCAGTTTTTACAACTGAGTATTTTCATCAAGAAGGGCATGTATTTTTATGCCACGCACACACACGTACGTCAATACTGTTAACAATGTGTTAAATACTCTGTATTAATGCAAAGAAATTATTGTTCTGAAAAATTTCAGTATTCGAAGTCTCAGCTCTAAACTTATAGAATGACTTATTTTTATTCCTGGCATCTATCATTTCCTGATGCACCAGCTGAAAATATGCTTGGCAGCACTGCAGGAAAACTGCGACCCTCAGAATAGTTCGCTGATGGATTGCTCGAAGGAGTTTGAACTATGATAAGCACCGTCGTCCCTGCTGCTATTTCTGGATGAGGGTTCTTAACACAGTGATTTGGGGAGCTGCCAGAGTGGTCTGGGGACCCCCGAGGTAGGTGCAGGCTTTTCAGTGAAGGCGTCTCCGTGTCACGCGCGGTTCTCAGAGGCCTGTGACCCACCAGAGTTGAGGACTGCCTTCCTGCACGCCGCGCTGCCGCGGGAGACCGATCTGGGTCAGGCGGCCAGCCCTGCGGAGAGGGCTCCTGTGGAGAGAGGCTGATGTGGCTCGTGGCTTTGCGGGCTCTCTGCTCGCGTGACCCCGCGGCGGGGCGGCACAGGGCGGCGGGAATGCGTGCTGCAGACACCGCTCACCTTGTGTGGAGAGCGATCCTGCCTCTTAGAGGCTCCGCTGCCTCCCACAGGCACGGACTGGGGGTTCCCTGCCGTGCTACCCGCACTTCCCCGCCGCGTGATTCTCAGGAGCCCGTTACCGAGTGGATTCCTGAGGTGAGGCAGGATGTGTTCTGCTAGTGTGTTGCATATTTACAAATGCACTGTTTCAAAAAAAAAAAAAACCCTGAGGCAATAAATAAAATCAGTTTTTTAAAATATGGAAATTTGGGAGAAAAATTGAAGTGTGTACATTTTTATTTATTTTGCATATAGTTCTAACATTACTTTTTTTTTTTTTGAGACAGGGTCTTGCTTTGTTATTCAGGCTTGCTCTCAGCTCACTCTGTAGCCCAGGCAAGCCTCGAACTCAGCAATCCTCCTGCCTCTGCCTCCTGAGTGCTGGGATGACAGGCGTGAGCCACCACGCCCAGTACTGTGGTATGTGGTATTGATTGCTGGTGGGCGTGAGTTTCCACGCCCAGCATCGTATGTGGTTACCGGGGATCGAGCTCAGGACCTTGCGCTTGCGAGGCAGGCGCTGGAACCACTGAACTAACCCTCTGGGCCTCTAACATTACTTTTTTTAATTGAATTTTTTATTGGTACATTTTATATACAGCTCACAATCACATTGGGGAATTTGTACCAGTATATGACACGAGTTCATTCACATTTTTACCCATATTCCTACCCACCCCCCAGCCCCCAATCCCCATATATGTGTGCTTTCTTTTTCTTTTCAAATCATATTTTTCCCCTCCTTACTTTGCCCTGCCACATTCCCTTTGAATATTTCCTATTTCACAAAATCTATCATACATTCTAGAACTCATTTACATCAACGGGTTCTCATACCAAAGAAAAGATATGGTATTTACACATCTGTGACCTATTTATTTCACTTATTAGTGTGCTAACATTACTTTTTAAACTTAAAAACCAATCATGTATTATAGTTTTACTTGATTTGCCTTGCAATTATACTCAGTGTGCCACAGTCTAAGGAAGAGCTTTTAAAGGCATTGATAAACACTATTAGTTTTATTTAAAAATACTTTTCATGATAAGTTAACTACAACTTATAGCATTTTGCCAGGGGGAGGAAGCATATGATTTTAGGGCTAAAAGATCGTATGGATAATTCTAAATACGTGTAAACATTTTTGTCTGATAGTCACATACTTAGAATACTTTAAAGAATGTAAATGTTTGCTGTGGAGGGAAAAGAAATATAGTATAGAGCTACCTTATAAAAATTGCTAAGTATGGTGTGAGCCAATTATAGTGAAAACCTTCCCTCCACAGTGAAATATAAATGCCTTTCTAGCCTGTAGGCATCTTTTTATTGCTAAGGTTGGGTTAAATATATCAGCATAGAAATTCAATTATGATTTATACCTGTTATGAAAATATGCTAATGCACCCAAATATATTTTAATATTCTCAGTTCAGATATATTTAAGCATTTTCCATCCCCTAAAGGAATGTAATTTCTTTCAGCTCCTTTTAGGGCTCCAAGGTTAGAGGACCTTGAAGCATGCAGAGCGCGGTGTGGCACAGACCTGTGTTTCTCCAGCTCCACCCCGTGAGCCTTCCGGAGTCGGGCAGAGGTGTCTGCTGCCGCGCTGAGCAGGGCTGGGCTTCTCAGTTCGTGGGCAAGGCAGGCCGGGGGCGTTTCAGAGCTCTTGTCTGAAGTCTTCCCTTTATTCCAGACACAGCTAACAGGAACTTTGCAAGCACATGTTAGGCAGATAAAATATATCAGTAAGATGCAAGTGGTTTTTCAAGGAAAAAAAAAGTGAAAACAGCCAATAATATTTTCATATAATATTCTCATTAGGCATTTATAGTTCCAGTCAGTATTTTATTTTCTGTTTTATAACCTATAAATTAAAATATGTTAAGCATTGATAGTAAGTTAAACTTAGAGTAACTAAATTAATTTCATCTAAAATGATAGTTTGTATGATAGAATTTGAAATACAGTATTTCTTAATGGCCTCAAAGAGCATTTGGATTTCTAGACATCGCATATTTACTGTGTAAAGAGATTATATTTTGGAGGAGAAAAATTCTTCTGTTTATTTTCTTTCTCATTTTAAGCACTTACAATAATTTTACTGGAGCATAGATGCCTTACCCAGTGAATGAAGGAATCAATTGGACTTTTACATCGAAGGATTCTTTTATAAAAGCCTTTCTATTTTTTTGATACCTTTTTTGTTTTATGTGTTTAACAGACTGACAAATCTGTCAATTTGTTCTGGTCTCTGTTGGAGTACCCTGATGGCACCGAAGTGTTTTCTGATAGGTTGACTTGTTTTTACAGCCCCCTGGCTGTCAAGCAGAAGGCAGTTGGAAGATTTGTCAGTTAAACTTTTATCTGGCTAGTAGCCTTGGTTTAGCTGTGGTTAATCTTTTACTAAATTTTTCAAGAAAATATGGGAGGAAATTTTTATAACTATACTAAAACCTAAGAGTAACAGACCACTCACGGCAAGAATCTGGAGTAGATTTAGACTGGGGATTAAAAAAAAAACAACCCAAAGCTAAAGCTTCTCCACATGGTCCAGTGAAAGCCATGTCCTTGAAACTTTCCTTCCCTCCCTCTGGGCTTCTGTGGAGAAGGAAGTAGAGTACTTTGTGCCCAATTCCTACTTTCCCTTCACACACATCACCATCTGCCATGGGTTCAGTGAATTTCCTGAAGTTCATTTATCGGAAGCTTAGTCCTCAGTGCAGTGATGTTAACAAGTGGGGCCTTGAGAAGGTGCGGTCACAAGGCCTCTGTCCTCACGGACAGATGGGTGCTGCTGCTGATGGAGATCAGTTATCATAGGAGAGAAGAGGAGTAGTTGTCCTAAAGCATCTATTTTTGGTCTGGATGCATTCTGTCCCCCAGAGGTTCCTGGGCCAGCGGCTTGCTCTCAAGGTAATGGCGTTGAAAGGCTGTGCACATCTTACGAAGTGTGGCCTGTGGGAGGTGATTAGGTTGGTGAAATATCTATCCCTCAGACAAGATGGATATTCATCTCTCAGGAGCAAGTTCTTGCTGTGGTATATTAGGTTGGTTATTGCAAGAGTGACCTGTTAGGAAGCAAATGCTGTTTCCTCTGCTCGTACTTGTGTCAAGTCTTACTGTTGTGACTTCTCTCTCTTCTGCGTGTCCCTCACTGCTCTCCCCACACTCCTGCGTAATAACCTCTGCCATACTGTGACAGCAGGAGACCCTCTTCAGAAGCCAAAGAGGTGGTGCAGTCTGATCTTAGAGTTTCAGCTTCTAAACTGTGAACTAAATAAACTCTTTTCTTTGTAAAGTGTCCAGACTTAAGTGTCTTGTTACAGTGTACAGAATGGACTAAGGTAGTGTTAAAAGGATAATTTGTCCCCTACCCCTCACTTGCCATGGATAGCACAGCAAGAAGGCCCTCACTAAATCTTGAGCCTCCTTGACCTGGGACTTAGTCTCTACAACCACTCTGTTCTTTATAAATTACCCAGTCTCAAGTATTCTGTCATAGCAAGAGAAAATGGACTGATTCATCATTCCTCTAAAAGCAGCTAGTCAGCAAGTAGAGGAGGCAGTGATAGTGATGGAGGACAAGTGGAGAGATAAAGTCTAGTCAGCAACAGAAATTAATGTGGCCAGGGACAGAGAAAATCTGCTGATAGCAGTGATGATGAGAATCATAGATAGATAGACAGATAGATAGTTAGATAAATTTTTATTATATTGCTAGGGAGTAGATGGTAAAAATAAGGGGAAAAGACATTGCGAGAGAGAATAGTTACACTGAGCAAAAGCCAAGGAAAAACAGGCAAATGGATTGAATACCATGTGTTCATCTGCTTCCAGCTGATGGGAATTTCTATATCTAGATTCTTTGTGTAAGACAGCTTAGTAGTATATACTAGAAGCTTTAACAAAGTATGTTGCATTTGACTCAGAAATTTCACTTTTAGTAATTTATCCTTAAAACATAAACACATATAGCTTATAAGAGGCTATGCTTAATAGAAACCTTTTTGTTACATATATTTTATACACATAAAACATGTCGGAAAGGGAAAAAGGCCATTTATTTACCTACATATTACTTATATTTTCAGGTGATCTGTATTCTGTAGTGAACGTGTATCATTTGTAAAACCCAAAAGTGAAAAGAAGCCCCAAACAGATGTCCCTGAATCCTTGATTCTCTCTTAATAGCTGCAGCTCCTCTAAAAGAGTGAGTGCGTTAGAGGATCACAAAATGGAAAGATAACTTTTGTTCCTAGAACCAACATAATCAACATGGCTGTATTCCCAAAATTGATAATGAATGGAATGACATCCTAGTCAAAATACCTATGGCATTTCTCACTATGGCATTTCTCACAGATCTAAGAAGACAGTCCTAAAATTGATACAGACAAGAAGACTCCCAGAGTAACAAAGGCAAACTTAGGTAACAAAAGCAAAGCAGGTGGCATCACAAGTTCAGGTTTGAAGTTATAATGTAAAGCCAAGGTTAAAACAGCACGGCACTGCCACACAAGCAGGGATGTAGGTCAGTGGAACAGAATAGAGGCAGAAACAGCCCCGGCGCATAGAGCTATTTCATTTTTTTGAGACAGGGTCTCACTTTGTAGTTCGGGCTGGCTCTGAGCTCACTATGTAGTCCAGACAGGCCTCGAACTCAGCAATCCTCCTGTCTCTGCCTCCCGAGTGCTGGGATTACAGGCGTGAGCCACCACGCCCAGCTAGAGCTATTTGATTTTTGACAAAGGGGCCAAAAACATATACTGGAGGAAAGGTGGGCTCTTTTATAAATGGTGCTGGGAAAATTGGGATATCCACAGGAAGAAGATCGACTCTACACCCACATTCCATGCATTAAACTGAAATCCAAATGGATCCAAGCTCTGATTGTTAAACCATTTCCTAGAAGATAAAATAGGTTTTCCCTTCAAGACATAGGTAGGCAAGGACCTTTTGAATCAATTATGGCACAAGAAATAATACTGAGATCAACAAGTGGGATCGCATCACATTATGTAATTTCTGCACTGTGAAGAAAGCAACCGGTAGAATGAGCAGATAGCCTGCAGTAGGGAAAACAGTTTTTGCCAACTAATTCTAGATGGATTGATATCTACAATATATATTGGGAATGAAAGAGACCCTCCCCCCTCAAAAAAAAGACCTAGTCAAGTGAAATGAAGAGACATTGCACAGAAGTACAAATGACCAGTAGATGCATGAAAACATGTTGGACATCTCTGGCCATTGGAAAGATGCAAATTAAAACACCATGGAGATTCTTCTGCAGGAAGACTATCATTAACAAATCTAATAACACATGCTGGCGAGGATGTGGGGGAAAAGGAACTCATACCTTTTTGGTGGGAATATAAACTGGTCCAAGCACTCTGGAAACCAGTATGAAGATTCCCCCAAAAACTACAAATGGAAATTCCATTTGACCCAGCTATTTCCCTTCTAGGTATCTTCCCCAAATAGTTAAATTATCACATTATAGAGATACACACCTACCCATATTTATAGTCATGCAATTATAATACGTAGATCTTGGAAACAGTGTATATGCCCATCAACAGATGAAGAGATGAGGAAAATGTGGTATTTATGCACAAAGGAGTACTACTCTATTATAAAGAAAGGTAAGCTTGAACCACTTGTAGACAAATAGGTGCACCTGAGAACATAATGTTAAGTGAAATAAGACATAACAAGCTGAAATATTGCACGGTTTCTTTCATATGTGAAACCCAAAGGATATATGCAAATGAGGTACAGAATGGAACATGGATAGCTAGGTAGTGGGAAGCAGTTGAGATAGTTCCTCAATTCACCTATTTCATTGTTTCAGAAAAACTTTAATATATGCAAATTTCCTTCATTTATTCTACTAGTTTCTCTTAGTTCATTGAAAACAAATTTTTGTGTTAATATCTGTTTGTGAATGTATCTTTGTTAATATCTCATACTCTACTTTGAAGATGATACACAGTAATAACATTATTCTCTTATTTTGATATGAAATTTTGTTTTGTTTCATAGAAAAAATGAGATATTTTGTCTTTTCCCCAATATAGAGTTCAGTTAAAAAATATTTACTAAGTAACTATAGATGCTGTTAGTTTCCCTTAAGATATTTATATCAATATTTATAAATATTGCTCTGACAAGTTCAAGGTCAGAGTATAAATTTTGCATTCATTCTGCAGTAACCTAATTGTGCATAGTATTTCCAAGGAGGAAAACGTATCTTAAGGAATGGAGTCACTCACCTCTGTATCTGGATTTTCTTCTTCTCTGGGTTAAAAGTCCTTCTGTTCCAAACCACATATATGAGATGTGTGATAGTTCACTGATTCTTGTCACCTCGAGTAAGAAATGCCCCATAAATTGGATCAGCATGGTCCTAAGTGTGGCCGAGGGTTTTACTGAAGAGGGGACACCCAGCCTAGGGCATGAAGGACACTCGCTTCTCTTAGTTCCGAGGCTCCAGTCTTGGAATGTCATCTTCTGTCTCTGAGCACAAACCCTTCAGCCTCCTCACAGGGGCCACTGCTCTGAGTCCAGGCCTTTGACTGGAGCCCTCGGGTCCTCACTCACAGACAGCTCTGTCGGACTCTTCCACACCTGACTCCGTGGAGGCCATTGTGAGCCAACCTGGTGTATTCCTATGTGTTTGATGCCTTGTGCGATGCGTTTCTCTAGTAGCTCTGACTGATGTGAGAGCAGAACTCGCAGTGTATCAGGAGGTGTCCTTTAGCCATGAAGGTCAGTTCTAAGGTAAAATTGCACTGTTTTGAAGTTATTTATTTAAATTGTGTTTTTCAAATGAAGCAGAAAAGTTTGTATAATGTTCACTTTGTGATAATTTTTATCATTTTAGTAATTTAGAAATTTTAGTAATATAAGGGTTAAGATTTATATTTTAAATTATTATAGATGTTTTCCTGAAATTTTAAGTTTAAATCTTTAAACCCTAATTGTGTTAGCAAAAGTTACTGTAACTGCGTGTAAAATGTTTTCTTTGTGCTGATTAATTAATAAATTGAAATCATATGGTATTTTTTATGTTATTCTTTTTTTTTTTTTGAGACAGGGTCTCGCTTTGTAGTTCAGGCTGGCTCTGAGCTCACTGTGGAGCCCAGGCAAGCCTCGAACTCAGCAATCCTCCTGTCTCTGCCTCCCGAGTGCTGGGAGTACAAGCGTGAGCCACCATGCCCGGCACTGTGGTATGTGCTATTGATTGTGGGTGGGTGTGAGTCACCACGCCCAGCATTCTATGTGGTCACCGGGATCGAACTCAGGACCTTGCGCTTGCGAGGCAGGCACCGGTACCACTGAGCTAAATCTTCGGCCCTTTTTATGTTATTCTTAAATGATAGTTACTTTTTCTGTCTGAGAAGTGAGATCCCTTTCTCCCCTTCCTTCCCTTCTTGCTCTTCCCTCTCCTTTTCTGTCTGGTACCTCTACCTCCTGCTGTCTCTGCTTTTCTTTTCTTCCCTTTTTCTCCTTCCTTCCCTTTTCCTTTCTTCCTCCCCTCTCCCCCCAATAGTCTAGGCTGACTGCTATTGATCTGGAATGTCTACTAATATCTCACTGACTAACAGCAACTGAGTTTTTAAATACTTAACAGCAAGTATAGCAAGTAGAACTTTTGACTTTCTTCTATGCCTGTGTAGCATAGTACTCTTAAGTACTTGGAAGTTTGTCTGTCCAAAAGAGGGAAATGAAGCTTCTTGTTTTCTGTGCTGAGAGAAGCACTGTTGTCCTCTGCCAGGTAAAGATGTAATAATTTATTTACTATCAACATTTTCTTTGCTACAGTTCATCTCATGTAGAATTCTCAAGCCCAGCCAACTTTAGGATTTGATTATGCCATAGAATGGGGAAGTTATATGAGCTAAAAAAAAAAAAAAACTGTGGAGAAATAACTTGTTGACCTTACCCTTCTGTCTTTTTCTACTCTGGAACTGTACATTTCACTTCAGGGTCGTGCTTCTCAGCTGTGTTTTTCCCATGTTACTTTTAGGCAGAAAACCAGCTAAATGTTTAGTTGTAGAGCAGACACATTCAAGCTTTTCATGTGCCTTGGCATTAGCTGTTGGAATACATTGAATTGCTGGCAGTGGAATCTCTGCTGACACAATCTCTCTGCTTTGCACCATGGCCTTGAATAAGATAACATTATTTATGAGCATGTCTACCTAGGAAGGACCCTCAGTAACTTTTTCTTAGTAGGACCTGCATTTTTTCTGTTTTGGTAATTATCTGTCAATATGTCACCTTTAGCTTTTAGAATTTTCCACATCTGTCTTCTGTGATCATAAATGTTGATTCTAAGTTAAGCAGCGTTTTGCACATTACTTTTATGCACTTGTGGTTGGTTTTAGTAGTGCAAGGATGTGAAAGACTGAGATGGATCATTGACTTTTATATGAGGCTCTTAAAAACTCTGCTGTATGTACTGTATTTTCATGTGTTTCCAATAAATTGTTACTGGTATAATTCGTTTTCTGCTTGATCTCAAAAGAGACTCACTGTGTTAGAGTCAGCATTGATTATTAGCTACATTTAACAAGACAATCATGATCTTATTTATGAAGGATTATAAATTATGAGAATGATCATTTGTAAAACTACAAAGAATCTGATTAGATGTGTGTTAGCTTAAATGGTAATTTTGGGGAAGAAATACTTATTAGAAGACCACGATTTTTTTTACTGGACCTGATCATAACACCTGGTATGGAAGTAGAATAAGCTGTTGTTCGAATTTGCTAAAAGTAAAATGAAAACTCAGATTTCATAAGATCACGGGGAAGGTTATTTCTCTCTAGCTGCCAGCTCTGCTGACTGTCTGAAGATTACCTGTCTCAGGGCTCTTCTTCATTTGGAGCTGTCCCTCATGCGGGACAAACGACTCACAAGCTGAAGCTAAAGAAAGGATTCCGTAAAGATTTGCTCCCTCTCGCACAGTTCAGAGTCCATGGTGAATCCTTGCCAATGGCTTTATCCTTGTTGCTGTCATGGGTAGGACCTTGTTAGGCCAGACTCAGACGTGGGCACTTTCTTTCTACCTTCTGAAAGGACTGTTTGTGAGGCCTGGTATCTAAAACCTGTTAAGAACAACATGAGACTGATCGTGGGCTTACTGATTTTTCCCAGGCATTTGACTAAAGTGGAAGCAGCTGTGACAAGCTACTCAAGCTCAGTAAGTGCTCTGTGTTTGCTCAGAGAACTGAGTAAGTTCAAACCCAGCCTAAGCTACATAGTGAGATTCCGTCTCAACAAACAAACAAAATCTTGGCAGGCACACATCTGATTTTCATGGACTATGTGCTTGACCCTTACATATATTGATGGAGAAATTGATGTCTACAAAAATATGTATTATGTAGTATTTTTTGACAGGCTCCTCATTGTCCAGTACTTCTACTAACAAATTTTTAAAAGTATTGCTTATTATTTACTGCAGTAATGTGAGAATCATCTGTTCTGTCATGTAAGTTGCAACATTTAATTTGCTCATTTCTAAAGATCTATGAAATGGATAGTTTAGGCATTATATCTTGAAGGTTTCCTTAAAGCTACTTGCTTAAAATAGACATAGGTGCCTATTGGGAATTTTTAAAAAAATGACTATTACAAAATTCAGTTTGAACAATTATGACTTCCTCTGCAGTATTCAAAATTTTCTCCCAGAGTACCTCGAGGAGGGAGGAGCATAGCAGTGAACCTAATGGCTTCAAAGGAGTGATTTTTAGCCAGCGTTATTTTAAATTCACATGTGTATTTCACTCAGTGCATGATGGAACTCTATGGCTATTTAAATTATAAAGTATCAAATAGTGAATTAGATGATAGATGGTATGGTTTTCCTTTGTCATTATGTGTTTTCTTGCATGAGGGGAATGTCTTTCCAATTTGATAACTATAAATCAGAGTTCTTTAATTGCTTAGATGCTTCTTGTTTAATGAGATAAGAAATGTTTTTGGAGAGGAAGTTTGGTTTTTCCTCAGTTTACCTTCACAGGGGCTGTTAAAATTCCTTTTGTTAAAAGAGCTGCCCAGGTTAGATTCCCTTTCAATCTGACTGCTCATTTTATTGCTAGAGTATATGATTCTGCTCTCAATTACAAATAGAAATTTTCTGCACTGAGTTGTTATCTCAACATCATATTATCCACATCATTTTGTTGTTGAATTCCAGTCAAGTTCTCGGTGACATCCCACTAAGTGAAGTGGCACATGCCTATATCCCAGCTACTTTCAAGGCTCAGGGAGAAGGGTTGCAAGTTTGAATCCAGTGTTGACAATTTAGTGAGACTTTTAAAATTAAAAAGATTTTTGAATGTTGACCTTGTATACAGCTATGCTACTAAATTTGGTGATTAAGTCTAGGAGACTGGATAAAGATGTGTTTTTAAAATAAAATGGAATATTACTCTACCATAAAGAATGATAAATTTGAGTCCTTTATACTCAAATGGATGTACCTTGGAAGACATACTCATAAGTGAAATAAATAGGACACAGGGCTGGAGATTTAGCTCAGCGGTTCTGGTGCCTGCCTCGTAAGCCCAAGGTCCTGAGTTCAATCCCCAGTAACCACATACAACAATGCTGGGCATGGTGACTCACGCCCACCAGCAATCAGTACCACAGTGCCGGTCGTGGTGGCTCACGCCTGTAATTCCTGCACTCGGGAGGCAGAGGCAGGAGGATTGCTGAGTTCAAGGCTTGCCTGGGCTACATAGTGAGCTCAGGGCCAGCCTGAAGTATAAAGTGATACCCTGTCTCAAATAAATAAATAAACAAACAAACAAATAAATAGGTGTGTACATACAGTATCTTTGATATGAGGAACTGAAGGTGTAAATGAGTTCTAAAATGTATGATAGGTATTATGAAATAGTAAGAAAATATTAAAAGGGAAAAAGGGTAGGGGTAAGTAAAGTGAAGGGAAAGAAAAAATTTGATGATTTAAAAACAAAGGGAACAAATCTTATGTATATAGGGGATGGGGGAATTGTGGGGGCAGAGAAATGGGGAAAAATGAGAATTAAGACATGTCATGTACTGGTACAAATGCTCAATGTCGATTGTGATGTATATAAAATGTACCAATAAAATCAGTTAAAGAAAAAAAGAAAAGTAAAATTTAAAAGAGGTTGGGTTTGGGTGGGGATATAGCTCAGTGGATTGCTTGCCCAGCATGCTTGGGATCCTGACTTCAATATCCAGTATGGCCACAACCAAAACAACAAAACAAAACAAAAACATGAAAAAAACCCAAACAGCAAAACAAAACAACAACAATAACAAGAAAGTAAACAGTGGACTGCTTCAAAGAGAAATAATTCCTCCAGTACTTGAAATAAATTTTATTTTTTGTCTATGGATTTTCTGAGACTATGATGAAAAATTCATATGCATGTGCATGTCTGATACTTTGTTTACAAGGTTTTTTTTGGTTCACAGACTCCCTGTAAACATTTATTAATTTTGCCTAAATTAATAATTTATTCAATATTTTTAGTGAATCCCTACTCAAATACTGGGTCACTGTCTATGAGTTAGATACTATACTCCTAGGCAGTAATATTATACAGATATATCTTTTTCTGATGTGATTTGAATAATTTTGTGCTTCATCCGTTTTTTTTAAAGTAAAAATAAGAATAAATTTATTTCTGGGAAGACTATGAAATGCCATAATTTGCATTCATTAAGTAACTACAGGGAGTTATTTTGTGGTTTCTCATGTGATTGTACATTTCCTCTGTCTCTTCCTTACTAAATTGTTAGAAGCTTTGATTAAGTGAGAAATGCCCATCAGTAAAATTTCAATGATTTTAGAACTTAGCCTTTTTATGAGAAATCACTTCTTGAACCATAACTGCCTGGTTTAACAAAAAACAAAGCAAAACAAAAGATGTTGAATCATTAGAGACTTTATTCTTTTTTTGTACAGCACATAATTGGAGCGTCTCTTTGAATAAGTCTGCCAAGCAGCTTATTTCATAGTGGCCCAGTTGTACTATGGGTGCTCTGAAGTAAACTATTCTTTCTCCTCTAGCTCTGTTACTTTCTCCTCCATGTCCATCCTGACCACTCAATCGTCAGGCAAATGAAGAATCTTGTCTTAAAATACATTCATCTCAAAGTGATTTGGAGCCAAAAACTGACCATGACTTTCCAGCAGCTTGTAGATGCTGAGTTCAGTGGATAGAGGTTCCCCTAACTGGTTAGAGGCATTTTGTTTACTCATTGTGGAAAGGCAGCTCTTTCTTAGAATGAGTTCATATTTTTTATTCTTTTCAGACTAGTTCTTTGTAAGATAGTAAAATTACTTGTTAGGCTGAGGTTCTTTTTCCAGCTGATGACTTTAAAGTGAAATGTATTTGTTTTATCACTCACAAATTTGAGTCTTTCACAATTCACTAAACTAAAATAAAAATGGATTGAAGGGGCCGGAGGGTTAGCTCAGTGGTTCCGGCGCCTGCCTCGCAAGCGTTAAGGACCTGAGTTCAATCCCCGGTTACCACATATAATGCTGGGCGTGGTGGCTCACGCCTGTAATCCCAGCACTCGGGAGG
>PVIC010011104.1:0-42197 GCA_004025085.1 Thryonomys swinderianus
AAAAAAAAGTAGTAGGGTTTAGCTCATATATTATTATTTGTTAATGGCCAGGCTTGACAGAATAAAATGTGGCTAGCCTATGTAAATCTCTGAAAATTATTTTAGCTTTGGAAACCTAAAACTCCAGATACATGGATGGAAGGCATCGCTTGAGAACACTGCAGTCATTGGTCCAACCCCAGTAAACAGAACTGACTTAAATCCTGCACATCTCTGGAGGAAATTTACTCAACATTTCTAGGCCTCTGCTTTCCCTGTGACCTCACTGGGTTTGAGAACAAATTAAAAGAAACACCATGTAGAAAGTGTTCCCTTCACTTGGTATTTGGCACCTAATGAGAGTAAAATAAATGAAATGATTAGTTTGTTATTTTTTTAACTTATTTTTAACTAATAAAAATATTTAAATACAATTTAAGTACAATTTTTAAATGTGTATATTGTGGAATAGCTAAGAGAGTTAACATATGCATTACCCAACATGCATATTTTAACTTTTTACCCCTATTGTTATTATTACCATTTTAATTATTGCCAAGTCTAAAATATAGTAGAGAAAAGAATTACTGGAAATATTTTGTGCACTTTGGCTAGGTATCTGTATTAGCTTTCCTTCATTGTAATAAATACCTGAGATAAATCAACTTAAAGGCAGGAGAAGCTCATTTTGGCATATAGTTTCAGAAATTTCGGTCCGTGGTCAATAGGTCTTATTGTTCTGGCATCTATGGAAAATAGAACATCATGCAGGGACCAAGTGGTTGTCTTAGTTGCTTTCTCATTGCTGGGAAAAGTACCAACATCCACAAGTTAAGGTAGGAAAGGTTCGTAGCTTACAGTTTTTGTTAGGGCTTCAGTCTATAGTTGCCTAGGGCAGCATGCAGAGGGGCATGGCAGAGGAAAAGTAGTTCTTAGCATGTCAGGCAAGAAGCAAGAGTCTTCCTTCTGCTTTCTCTTCTTATTTCATCCAGGCTACAAGCTGTTGGTTGGTGCCACTCCCTGACAGGGTGGATATTTATCTGTTGTAAATCTACCCAGAGCCATGCCAGAACTATGCTTAACCAATCAGGAGACTGACCTGGTATCACACACTGGTGATCCATCATTCCCAAAAGCCCTACCTCTGAGTGCATGAGGATTTCGGGGTACATCTAGATATAAGTCATAACAACAGTGAAGCAAAGCTTCTCACCTCAGCACAGCTGGAAAGCAAAGGAAGAGAGAGGAGGAGTCAGGGTCCCAACACCTCCTTCAAGGGCACCCCTTCAATGCCCTAACTTCTCCCAACTAGGCCTTACCTCCTAAAGGTTCCACCACCTCACAGTAGACCGATAAGCTGGTGACCAAATCCTTAATGCCTGGAAACTTGAGGAACATTAAAGAATCAAATCATAATACTGCCTGAGAAGGCTGTGTCTCTGTTCTTAGGAGCTAAAGCATGCTCCCAGAGTAGGCACTGGGCTGAGAATCGAGCAACTTGGATTCTAAACTGATGCTCAAATTACTCCTAGGGCTAGGATATGACTTCTTACTTGCAAAAGAAGAGGAGAGAAGAAGGTGGTTCCTGGTCCTTTAGTGTCTTGACCATTTTTGCCTACAACACATTTCCAAAATGGTCTCATGCTGTTCCTCTTCATTAAGAAAAGGAGAAAGAGTACGGTAGTATGTGTGTGTGTCTTCTTGCAAATTTGTTTAAAGGCATAGCATTTACTCCAACATAAAACTAACCATTTTAAAATGTACAGTTCAGTGGCACTTAATATTTTCAGTGTCATACAACAACTGCCTCTATCTATTTCAAAACATTGTAACCCCCCAAAAGAAATCTCTACAGTCATTAAAGCAATTCATTTCCAACACTCCCCCTCCCCTCAGTCTTCAGCAACCACCAGTCTCCTTCCTCTCTCTATGGATTTACCTATCATGGATATATCATACAAATGGAACAATAGTAGGTATCGTTTTGTGTCTAGATTTTCTAACTTAGCATGTTTTCAAAATCCATCCATGTTGTGCATTTATCAGTTTTTCATTTCTTCTCATGAATGTGTTTTGAAGCACCGATACAGACACTGACATAGATACATAATGGTGTTTTCATTCATTCATTTCTTCACTGATGAACATTTGGACCATTTTAGCCACTTCCAGAGCAGTTATCATTAATAATTTCCAATG
Source organism: Thryonomys swinderianus (assembly GCA_004025085.1). NCBI lineage: Eukaryota > Metazoa > Chordata > Mammalia > Rodentia > Thryonomyidae > Thryonomys > Thryonomys swinderianus. Next base: position 2,179 of record PVIC010011104.1, read on the forward strand.
CACAGGGATATGGGTAAAGATGAGAATTGACCTGTGTCACATATTGGTACAAATTCCCCAATGTTTTGTGTGATTGTGAGCTGTGTATATAATGTACCAATAAAGTTTACTGAATAATGCAAAAAAATAATTTCCAATGCAGTTTTTCATTTTTGCCTTTATTGGCTTCTCTCAGTTTTTAACAAAAGATCCATTAAGTTTAAAGGAACCATGTTCCAAGATCTGATTTCAAAACACATGTTTGTGGTGGATCAGTATCTATGACCCAAATCATTCCCTTTTCTCAGACAGTAATGTCATTTTAAAGGTGTGTTCTAGAAATAGTCTGAATATGCAAGAGAATACACTGACTTCATAATGTGGAAAGGTAGAGTTACACATATACAGATATGCATGCAGATATGTTCCAGAGAAGAATTAAAAATGGAGTGATTCAGTGAAAACTTGAAGGACAAATTATACTATCATTCATATGCAGAAAGAATGGTGGTCTCAGGCTAAGAAGACGTAGACGTGGCCCATCTTCATGCTGCTGGCCTTCTCCCTGGGGTAAGGCATCAGAGGAAAGTTCAACCCTGAATGTCAGGCCACTTTGTACCAACTCCTCTACTTCTATGGAGGCACTCAATACAATCTGATAGATAAAGAACTTTTCACTGATTAGATAACCAATTCCTAGGAAGAAATGAGATATCAGAGGATATGTGGCCTGCTGAGTAGATTGTATGTATTGGAAATAAACTGCCTATGGCCTCTCAGTGTAGGTTATTAAAATGGAGGATGTCATTAGCACTTGCTTGCTGATGCTTTAGCCTCACATTTCAGTTCTGTCGCCTCATATAATGAATTCTCTCCCTGGAACTGCCTCACCTAAAAGTTGTGGCTACACCTCATTGCAAAGAATGGAGATCTGGCAATGATCCAGTTCACTGGATCAACATAGCTGGTGGAAACAGATAATTTAGGCTTCAAATTTCCCCATTAATCAAAATAGTCTGATGACGGATACATCTGCTTTTACTTTGGGTTGTGTGGACACAGTCTAATTGTGCATTTCCTAAAAACAGAACTGTATCATCTGTAACATTCGTAGAGCTCTTCCTGCCCACATTTCTTTCCCAGCCTGTTGACTGAACAGATAACTCAGTAATTAAAATTCATAATCAACACATGTTGAGTATGTTTTTTTCTCTTTCTTCTGTTGTTACAATCCTTTCCTCTAACTTCTGGGTAATTTGCCAACTTTCACTCTTGAGGAGTAAATACTACAGGTCATCTCCACATAAAGCTCCTACCTTGCTCTACCTGTGTAACCTTGTGCTCTTTCCTCTCACCTTATTCTGACCTCACCCCTTCTGGGGGTGAAAAATTCCTGAACATTAACAAGATTGCCTCTATCTCAAAGAAGACCTGGAGAGTAACACCACTAAGTTATGGCCAAGATTTCCCCTCAGAAGGTCTGTGAGTTATAGACAAGCCCACCAGGCTTAAGTGACCAGAAGAAACCCTGGTATGTGGAGCTAACAGGAGGGCAGACTGGTGGGCAGTTCAGGTTGCTAAGAGAGCGTTTCTTTTGTAAAATGTTCACCTAAGTCACAAAACAAATGCGTTCTGAAAAGCAAGCACATGGTCTGGTTCTCTGAGAGATGACAATGAAATGAGGTCATGACTATGACTGTGAATTCACCATGCTCAGCTCTGAAGAGTGTTAAAGATTGCGTGGTTTTTCAAGAAAGCCTGAACCACAATTATCAGCCATTTCCTTAGCTGGGAATGGGTCCTCAGAGTCAGGTCCTCTGGAGTTCCCTGCTCATGCCCTTCCCAAAATTTTTATCCTCAGCACTAAGGAGGGTCCTCCAGATACACAGGTCTCCCCCCGTCCTCCATAGTACATTTACTCCACTACACCCAAGAAGTCCCAACCAAAGTCGCGCTGGCGCTGAGCCATCAGCCCCTGCCTCCTTCACTGCACCTCAGCCTTGATGATGGCCACAGGACTCAGGAGCTCAGCAAGGCTGGTGCTTCTGCTTTAAGAGGTAAAGCCTTGAGATTCAAGAGCTGTTGCATAACCCAATTAGAGCCCTGATTTTAACTGGCAACCTGCATTGCTTTCAGGCTCACCTTCCTCAAAGCACAGAAATGAGGACTCCGCAGCTCGCAGCTCGAGAAATCTGTGGAGCTGAGGTGGTATTTTTAACGCAGCCGTTTTAAACAATGTCTGTGCTGAACCACTTTCGCGTCTGCTTTGGGCGCAGGTGAAGAGGCGCCGAACAGCTGAGCTCCAGATCCGACATGTGTGGCCCAGGGTGGGCCCTGGAGTTTTCAAAGGGTAACGTTTTCACACATGGAAAAGCACTCCAGTGTTTTTAGTATTCATGGCTTAGTATAGCTCTCCACGCGATTTCAGAGACAAACAAGCAGCAGCTAACGGTGGAAATTCTACCACCTTATCTTCCTCACCTCCTTCCCATCTGGAAACCACACACCTGAAAGCTTCACTTTCCTTTCCAATTCCAAAATACTTTTAGAATTGTTCGTAGACTCTTAGGCAACTCAGGAGGAGTGTTGCATGGTTCCGAAACTCTAAGGAAAACGAGGCCACTTGATCCTGTGATTTAAAACTTTTGACTCCAGCAAGAACCTGTCCCAGAAGCAGGACAACTTCCTGAAGTTTCAAGAAAAAGATGTCAACTTCTCTGTACATAGAAAGCCACATGCGAAATCCCATGAGTCATGTGAGAACATGTGCTTTGCCTTGAAGCCACACAACAGGACATCTTCACCTGGGTCAGGCCGGAAGCATGCGCTGTCCCTGTGCAGAGGAACCTGGAGGCTGTGTCACCCAGACATCTCCCCAAGAGCCTGTACGACTCCACACAAGTCTCACTTGTGCAGCTCGCTCCATGAGGTAGCTCTGAAAAGGGAGCTGGTCTCTAAGTTACTCACAGGCAAGTCTACCTCTTACTAGTGAAGTGATCCAGGATAGGATTCTGAGGGACGCACATTATTTTGAACAGAAGATAATTGACTAAATCCCTTACCTTTCTTAAAGCAGAGATTCTCCTAAGAACTTAAATGAATCTCCCCTCCCGGGGAGTTTCTTGAAACCGGAGAAGTTTGACACTTATCCATGTGGACTAGCACAAACCACAGTATCTTCCAACAGGTCCCTGTGTGCATTTTTATCTTTCCAAGATTCACGGGCTTTCCCATACGTACCTTTCTTCTCCCTTTCCATCCACTAAGATGGCATACAAACCCCCAACTCAAACTACTTCCTTTAGTCACATCTTTGTGGGAGTTTTGGCCTTGCTTGATTAAATCTCTTTTCTCTTGCTAATCTTTCTTCTTTCAGTTTAATTCACAGGTCCTTAAACAAAGAACCTAGAGGAGAGAGGAAATGCTTCACTTGCCTTACCGTGGAATGAGAGTGGGCATCTTCCACTTGTCCCTGCAGTCCCACCCTCTACATGTATGTAGAAACCTGACAGGGAGGTGGTTCTAGGAGCCTCACATGTGTGGAACAGTAGAGAGCTGGCTTGTCTCTTGGTTTCTAGTTGGGTTTGACCAATGGGCAGCCTCAGCAAGAGCGCAGGGATAAGCAGGTGACTGAGGTCACGGTACTCTGCAGTTCCCTCTGCGCTGTGGGGTCACCATAGGCCATGTCCCTCAAGTGAAAATGCTCGCTTATACATGGGAGTCCTGCCCCCCCACACACACCCCTTCTCTGGCTTCTAGTTCTAGCCATTGCTCACATCGCTTGCCACTCTGGCCTAGATGTGATACAGTGTAAGTAGCCCCTAAAACCTACAGCAGCTCTTCAGAATTTTCTTACATCCTGTTCCACCTGTGTAAATGATTCCATATACGTGGCATTCCTTCATATGACCCAGTGTGATCTGTTCCTACTTGATAGGACCCTCACTGGTATGCAGGGAACCGAAGAAAGCCATGGATCAATCTGGAGGCCATCTCAGCTGCCCTTGAGCCTGAGTGCCTCCTCTGGGGCAGCCCCAAACTCCTGCTGGGCCAAGTGCCCATGTGGGACACATCTTGGCTGCCTTTCTCAGGCTCCTTCGAACTGGAAGCACTGTCACTGCTGTTACCCTCAAAACCACTGGCCTGAAAATTATTACCCAGCCTGGGGATATGCCCTCACCATTCCCACACTTATCAACAAAGAGCAGTCTCATTTTCTCACTTCCCTCTTTTGGGGGAAAGTTTGTTAAGTTCCTCCAAGGCTTCTGGAGCCCAGAACAAAGCTTTTTTCATTGTCTCCTTAATGAACCAAAATCCCTGAGGAAGGGTTGGTCTTTCAGAATAAATATTCTGGAGATGTAGCTCAGGGGTAGAGCCTTTCACTCCAAAACAAATCCATCCTAGGCAAAGTCCTCCCTGCTTGCTCTGCCCAGTGGATACCTCAGGACATTCCTGATGCCTCACCCAGCAAGCCTCCTACTGGTCCCAGACAGAAAGGGAACCACTTGCCCTGAACTTGTGAGCTTCCAAAAACAGATGAGGAAATTTAATTCCTACTGCAAAATATTAACAGGCTGAAAACAACTCAACTACAATATTTAGAGGTGGGGATCTTTGAGAGGTGGCTAGGATTTGATAAGGTCATCAGAATGGAGCCACTAGATTGAGTCCTGATGGGTTTTTAAAGAGGAGAGACTCATATACACACATGTATACACACATACACACACTCCCTCTTACACCAGGTGATACCCTGCAGTGGCTTGGACCTTGATACCCAGCAAGGACCACCCCTGCCAGGTGTAACTCCTTGATCTTGGACCAGAACAGAAGACGTTTCTTTGCTTTATAATTCAACCAATCTGTGGTATTGCTTCATTAGTAGCAGAAAACAAACAGGAGTTATAAGCAGAATGGAGAACAGCGGGCCACCAGAGCTCTCTCTCACTCTCACACATGATTAAGCATACCTCAGGTCACAAGCTACTCACCAACACGATTTTCCTGCTACCTTTGGGACTCCATCCAAACCCCTCTGTCAGCAAGCCAGCCCACCTGAACCTGTCCATCTATCTTTCTAGGCACAGCAAATCCTTCTGCCCAGCTAGTCAGTGATGGGGCATCACGTGATCAAAGGTCAGCTGGGCAGCCAATCCAGAACTTAGAGGCAGAGGGTGGGCCTCTGTCCTGTGGTAGAGGCAACCTTGTTAGCATAAAGGATCATACTGATATATATGTGGTAAAAGAACGGACAGGAATTGAGATAAGAATGGGAAGATCCTGACCCTGGGTAGGAAGAGGAAGAACCACAGCTTCCTTGGGCTGTGCCTTCCACGAGTTCGGTAGAGCTGGTGAGTGAGCCTGAGATTAGACTTCGTAATGCATTCCTGAAGTGCTCTGAGTCTGCTACAGTTTGGATCTTGACTGGCCCCCAAAGGACCATGTGTTAAAGACTTAGTCTTTAGCCAGTCTTAGACTTAACTTCAGCTGCTAGAAGGAGAGGAAACTTTAGGATATGGGGCAAGATAAGTCACTGGGGGTTGGCTTTCAAAAGTACTTTGTGACACTGACATCTCTTATTCATTTCTCTTTTGCTTCTACTCTGCCATGAAATGAATAGCTCCCTCTGCTACATGCTTCTGCCATAATGTGCCACCTCACCATAGGTCAAAAGCCATGGGCCAGGTGACCACAGACTGAAACTTGCAAACTTGTGAATTTTTCTCACCTCAAGCAGGTATTCAGTTATACCAAGGCAAAGTGGACTAACACAGAGTGCATTGTGAAGAGACAGAAAATAAGATCAATGCTATTAACTGATAATTAACCCAGTGACTATCAAGTATGCTCAGGGTTGTGCCAGATAATTTGTGAGGACGAAGAACTATAATCTCAATGTTTCCAAGTGCTTGAATGATACTGAAGGAGTGTTATTTGGCTTACAAAATTTTACATCAAATGTGAAAATCAGTGACAATGTATAACAACAATAAAATCTATTGTTTTTTTACCTGCCTTAGATTTCTAAATCATTCATTTCAGTGGTGAGTTGAATCCCAGCCATGTGAACTCCACAGGTGATTCTGGGACTGTCCTGATTTAAGATCTCTTCCAAGTATAAGGATAAAATAGTCATATTCTTAAGGGACAAAAAATAGTAGAAACATGTAAAGTTAGAGGAGAATGAGGCATATTCACCCCTAGGTCTGGGAAAGACTGTGAGGGAAAGGTAGGCCTTGGATGCTTAAATATATGGGCTTTGGCTAAGTCATCCTAAGAATTAGGAAAGGGCCAGGACTCAGGGGTAAATACATGTATATGAAAATTGCATTAGCAAGATAAAGAATATCCCAATGTAGTGGAAACTCTAGGCACAATGGTGGCTAGAATTTGTGTGACATTAAGACCACAGCCTACAGTCTGAGAAGGCCTTAAAGACTTACAGAGTGACAAGACAGAAAGTGCAAGCACATGGTGAGCACTTCCTTAATATTTGTAGAATAAATTAAATTGGTAATTGGTCAGTTCTAAATCAATCAAATTCCAAAACTCAAAATCAAATAATTAATGACTGCTTATGAATTATTATGTCTAATTTCTCCTTTGATTCTACTCTCAGAGATAAAAACAAGAAGCTATATGGCTCTAATTTTCATAATATCTGTACTATACCTACTTCCACAATGAATTCTGAGCTCATTGAAATGAGCAGAAGAAGCCACTGAGATAACCTGAGAGACAGAAGCACATCACAGAGAAGCTAAGATGGGATAATGTTAAAAGCATGAATGTTGAGATCAAACAGACTTCATTTTGTCACTTTAAACAGTGTGACCTTGAGTAAATCCTTAACTTATCTGGAAAGCTATAATTTCTAATTCATAATAATTGTTCAGGATTAAATGGCACCAAAAGCATACAGCCAATTTTAGGAAATTGAGTACAATAGAATGGTCAAAACTAGTCCATGATAGCAACTACCTGGAATAATCCCCTGAGATGAGTCAGGAAAGGAGACATTTTTTTTTTTTTTTTTGAGACAGGGTCTCACTTTGTAGTTCAGGTTGGCCCTGAGCTCACTATGTAGCCCAGGCAAGCCTGGAACTCAGCAATCCTCCTGCCTTTGACTCCCAAGTGCTGTGATTACAGGCGTGAGCCACCACACCTGGCACTGTGGTATGTGGTATTGATTCCTGGTGGGTGTGAGTCTCCACGCCCAGCATTATATGTGGTTACCAGGGATCGAACTCAGGACCTTGCGCTTGCGAGGCAGGCACCGGAACCACTGAGCTAACCCTCCAGCCCAGGAGACACTTTTTAAAATTGAATTCTTTATTGGAACATTTTATATACATCTCACAATCACACACAGCACTGGGGAATTTGTACCAGTATATGACACAAATTAATTCTCATTTTTACCTGCATCCCTACCCACCCATTCCCCCAACCTCTATATACATGCTCTTTTATTTTCTTTCAGAATCATATTTATTCCTTCACCTTATCACATTCCCACACCAAATTGAAGGAGACATATTTTTAACAGAAGCACCAAAGCAAGCCATATGAAAAAATTCAAATGATTAAACCAAATATAAGTAGGTGACTACAACTTCAGTTTATAATGGATTTTAGTTAATTAATTTATACAGTTGCATTAAATATACTGTATATGATGTCCTGTGTTTAAACTGCCTTGTTGATAAATGGAGAAAAGTCTTTGCATTTAGCTTTCACCAACCACTGAGACACAGATAAACCAGCCAATAAACTTTCTTTGTATTGGCCTGACCTGTGTTTACAAGGTCCTCTGTTGGCCATTCTACCTCAGTCTCTCCCCAGCCCTGTGCAGCAGCTTAAACAAACATGTGCATCTGCTCACAAGAAACACACTCAGGTCTTTGTCTCTTCTAGGCAAAGAAACAAAACAAACAAGTAAACAGAAAAGGTTGATATGATAAAAATGGAGCCAACCATGGTTTTTGGCTAAAGGCTACCAAATTGGCTAAACTAATTTAAAAACTCAAAACTGACTCAGTGAGATGAATGCACAATTTATTGGCTACTAATTCAACTGAGTGGGTTTTTAACTGGCTAAAGAAAAGTAATAACAAGAGTACCTATTTAAAAAAAATTTTAAAGCATATACTACGCATCAGGCTGCATGCTGAATGGTTTATATGAGTGATCTTTTGCTATTGTCACAACTACCCAAAGTCATAGAGTTATTTTATCCACATTTCTCATGTTAGCCAGTAGTAATCCCAAAAGTTAAGCAATTTGCCTAAGGAGACAGCAAATCACTAAAACTCTAGTGGTCCATGGTCTCATTTGCTATGCTTGAGTATTGCATTTGAAACTCAGAGATGCCCTATGTGTCCTGACATCTTGATGTTAGCAACACACTTAACAAAACTTCCAATATTCTATGACCAAGATTCAAAACTTTTTTCTAGGGAGACTGGGGATTTAGCTTAGTGGCACTGCCCCCTGCCTAGTAAGCATAAGGCCTTGAGTTTGACCCCTGGTCCTGCAAAAAAACAAAAAGACCCAAACCTTTACTTTAGATGTTGCAAAGTAAAGTAAATGTATAGTATACTGGCTATTCATTGACAAGTTAGTGGTGATTACTGTAATTATTTTATTAAATTTCATGAAGGCTGGTATGTAGTTAGGCCATATATTGTTTTGTCTTAGGACATCACAGATTTGAATGAAAACAGGACATATAACATGTTTACGTGTAACATCTTTTTTTTTTTCTTGAGACAGGGCCTCTCTTTGTAGTTCAGGCTGGCCTGAGCTCACTATGTAGCCCAGGCAAGCCTTGAACTCAGCAATCTTCCTGTCTCTGCCTCCCGAGTGCTGGGATGACAGGCTTGAGTCACCACGCCCGGCACTGTGGTATGTGGTATTGATTGCTGGTGGGCGTGAGTCACAACACCCAGCATTGTATGTGGTTACCGGGATTGAACTCAGGACCTTGAGCTTGTGAGGCAGGTGCTGAAACCACTGAGCTAAATCTCTGGCCCCCACATGTAACATTTATATGTTACAGATATGAATAATTATGAACGAGAAATTTAAGATTCAAAAACTCTTTATAGCCTTATCCTTTTATTTCACAAGCATTTGTCAAGGATCTATGAAATGCTGAGCATTATGCTGTGTATTAGAAACATAGAGTGGAATCTTTGAACTCAAGGAGTTCTGGCAAAGAGGCTAATAGTCTACAAAATTAACAAGTTGCTATTGATGACAGAAATTCAGACTCCAATTTTTTTGTTGTTGTTGTTCAAATAATCAACAAATTAAGAACAGTTACAACTCAGTGATCTGATCTGTGGGGAAAAAAAAAAGACTTTGGGAAATTTTTGTGCTATGAGCTATATGATTCAAGACAAAGACCAAGACCAAAATATCGTCATGAAAGACACTAATGTTTCATGGAACCTATTATTAACAGCATGGTAAATCTGAAACTCACACCCAAAGGAATGATTAGAGACCAGCAAAAGGGAAGAATTTGAAGAGGCTCAGTAGAGAGTATGAACTCCCCAAAACTGCAAGGTGAATGGAGGATTGCTCTTCTGCAGAGGATCAATTAAGTATCAATGAGAGGAAAATTTACATGGCAAAATCTTCAGATGCAACAAACACAGCGAAGCCAACGGAAGGAAGACACAAAAACTCCAAGGACTCATCTTACCTAAGGGGTGTCCATAGAGGGAATAATAACAGAGGCGGCTGGTCAGCTGTGTATCTTATGTAGCAATCTACATCCAGAGGAAGCGTTTTCATACACATCCTCTTCAGAAGAAGCTGAGTATGGGGTGGAGTTTGTGCCCTCCAGGAAGCTGCAATTGGATGATTCAAATGCAAACAATGCACACTTCACTGAACTCCAGAGCAAGAAATTCAACAGGCAACGTCCTAATGAAGTTCTTTGCCTTCAGAATCTGAGCTTGAAGTACTCCGTTCTGGAAATTCTTCCTTGAAAATGTTTCTTGGGGTAGAAGTTACTTAACTAGGACCTTGTTGGTCCCTACACCCCCCAAGTCCAGACTCTGTCACCAGATTTCTATGTGACATTCCTTTTGCTTCGGTAGGACACTGAGAGTTTGTATTGGAGTAGAGGAAAGGCAGAAAAAAACATTTAAAGAGATAACCTTTGCAGTTATGTAAGGGACAGACTGGAAAGGGTAGAGTTGGACTTCCTGATATTAAAAAAAAATGGCATTTCTACCTCTCCCTCCAAAATTAAAACTTTCCTTTGTAATATTCCTAATCATAGTAATATCAGCCACTCACAGAATACTCACTGAATTATTCTATACAGCTTTTTCTTAACAAATCCTCTCAACTTCCAAATAAGTAAGTAGAGACACAAGAAGATTAAATAATCTACCTAGGACTCAAAACTAGTGCTACAAACCTCTGCCTTCTCCTCCTTCCCATCCAAACACCGTCAGCCTCTGACTTCCAGCCACTTAACTGCTGGCAAAGATTGGCCAACTTCAGTCAGGATTCTGAAGGTTCTATTAGGCCCTTCTGTGCCCTTTCTTGCAAAATATAGTTCTAGCGAAAGCCCAATTAAATTAATAAAAACCTGTCACCTTTGATATCTAGTCAGCTTCTTCATCTTCCAGGTGATGTCTCCTCACCGTGGCCAGTATTCACCAAGGACCCCACTAACCAGGCTTAGCCTGAATCCTCCTCACCCCTGAATCCCCCCCACACGCACCCTGACTGGGCTGTTAGTTCCGGCTTGCCCCTGCTGTGCTCAGAGTTGAGCCCCTTCTCCCCGCCCCAGTTTGGGTGGTCTGTACGGACCGTGAGGGGCCATCTTTCCCGGCGTGTTTTAGCACCAGCTCAAGAGAAAGTTTTTCTGTAGCACCACTATGCTAGGACGCCCCGCCTACTTATCTCCACTCAGCTCTGATAGTTTTTAAATCAAATAATAAGACTGTGTGTGCTGGGAATAACCTTGACCCAAGGCTTCAAATGTGACAAATAAGGTTTTGTTCTTTTCCATTTTGGGGGTCAGTTTCTTTATGATTAAAGTACCATCTGGGCTCGGGATTTAGTTCAATGGTTCTGGAACCTGCCTGGAAGAGCAAGGTCTTGAGTTCGTTCCCTGGTGTCAAATTTTTTAAAAAAAGACACCCAGCTCTGTCCCAGCTCCAATATTGAAGCCTCCTTTCTGCAAGTGCTTGAATATTACACAGACAAAAACGCATATTATTAGAAAATAATGAGTCATTTTTTTATTAAGAAATGAGGGTTACCCCCCACCCCCGCCCCGCTCAACATGTAAATTGAAGACAATTTCAACCTCGCCTGACATTGGCAAACCCACAGTCAGAGAGAAGTCTGGGGAAGGGGCCAGCGCCAGGCGTTCGGGACAGCCCCAGCGGGTCACGGAGCTCGGCACAGATCGGAATTGTCACCCGGCCAAGCCTGGATCCTGGAAGCCGCTCGGTCCCCGAGCCTCCCGGGCCGAGCTGCGCGGAGGCCGGACAATCCCTGGATCAGGCTGACCTCTAGGGGCCGCGCGGCGCGGCGCAGCCCGGGCTCCCGCGCAACAAAAGAAGCCTCGCAGGCTTCCAGCCGGAGCTGGCCAGCAAATCTGCGCCCAGCGCTCTCAGATGCGCACGCCGCAAAGCCAAAACATTAACATTTTGCTTGCTATTTATTCAGCTTCTCTGTCTTTAATTCCCCTCCGCCAAGTAGCCTCCAAATGTGTCTCTTTGAGTATCAAAGTGATCATTTTGGATTAAAGTATTCCTTCTCGAAAGATACCTTAATTAAAATGAATGGCAGGGCAGACCTCTTTCTACTTCCTCTATGAGGAAAAAATAACCCGGATAAATAGAGGAAAGGTAGACAGCCTTTCACAAATAACGCAGAACACACCTAGTTACGTTCTCACAGTATGAACCCCCGGAATAATGATGCCAATAGCTACAGATGCAGGTTAACATTGAGGGAGCGCGTGCTACATGGTAGGCGATATTCTGCTCTCAATTAGGACCCACGTTTTATTTTGAGGCACATAAGAAAGGTTGGGTGACTCGCCCCAGTCACACGAGCTGGCAGTTTGCAGAGCCAGGCTTAGCCCCCAGCCGGCCACCATCTGCAGTCTGCTCTCCCACCCACTGACCTGAAGTTCCTTTTCTCCCAGCTCTCAGCGCATGTCCAACCCTAGATTTACACCCTCAGTCTCCTGAACTGCAAATCTCCGTCAACACTGAGGTTATCCAGCACCCCCAGTTTACAAGGGGAAATCAGGGGTTTGAGGCAGAAAGGAAAAGAAAGAATGTTATCAGTAAGGATGGGTCACTGTGGCAGGTAAAAGCCCTACAGTGGAGATCAGTCTGTGTCCTTCGGGGATACGGGGGAAGTTCTGTTGGACTTGCGGCCTCAGTATGCTCATGTCTAGAATGCGAACGCGCCGTTGGAAGGCTCTGGTGCAATTCTGTGCGATGATGTGTGTTAAAGGCTCAGCACTAGCAGCGGTTAAACCCTCAAGAGGGTACCTGGTTTTCTGTGTAGCTGAACTGCTTGCCATGGGAGCCTGGCAAGTCAGGTTCAGGTGGTGGACAGAAAGTCATTTATGAGGTTTGTTTTTATATACAGGATGTGTTTGTCGGCACTTGCTATGATTTGAATGTGTGCCTCCAAAGTTCGTGTGCCGAATTCATACTCTAAGGCGTGGCCTTTGACAGGCAATTGAAACAGAATGAAGTTATGGGGTAGGGCACAGGGACACACACAGGGCATTGGCATCTTTTTACACAGAGACACAGGAGCTGGCACAATTCCTCGTCTCTCCGTGCGATGCCCATGCCCAGAGTACAGTGCAGCAAGAAGGCCCTGACTGTGGCTGAACAGATCCTGGGGCCAGTGCTTCTGTACCATGTGGCCTCCTGACCCAGGAACTATGTACAAGTGGCTGCAGATTCCCCGGCCTTTGGTATCCAGTTAGAGCAACAGAAAACGGACTAGAGATGCTTTGCCTCATTGTGCGCCATTCTCTAATTTCACCTGTGAAGTTGAAAACAGTCTTGTCCTTTGATATCACTGTTCCGGCACCAGCACTGAATTCTAGGCCACAAGGGTGAATTTCCAGGAGCACAGAGCTGGCAGACACACACACAGCCTGCCCACTCAGAGCTGGCCTATTGTGGTAGAGAGGACACCTTCCCAGCAGGCAGAAGGTCAGAGCCTCCAGTCCCTGCATGCCTGGGTTTTTAGAGACGTTTCCTATAAAATGAGGAAATGAATGAAGTGAGATATCATTAGAGGTGGCCAGAAGGCAGTCCTGCTGCTGTCATTTTGTGTCATTCATACTCCACCTGTCCACAAGGCTCGAGGACCCTAAGACACAGCACCCCAATCTGCCTAATCCCTTACATTTTTTAGGTTAAGAAACCAACAGCTGAAAGAGGCACCTGAGGCACCAGCTTGGCTAGCGGGGAGGGGAACTTTCCAAGGTCCACTGACTTTGCGAGGGTTGCACACGATTAATGAGTGTTGTCTGTGGAAGGGCATCTGTGGCCCTTGTGCTTGAGCACAGCCCCAGATCTTCATGGAAACACTCCATCCTACTTGGGGAAAGACCAAACTCATGAGCTTGAACTAATGATAGCCCCACAGCCTAACAAGGTAATCTCAGAAAGGCTTCTTCAGTTTAGCTCAAGGCCCCAACCATCAAATAGTAAGTGCAGATTTACTTGTCTCTGAAAACCGTATGAGGAGTCAGACTGAGTGGAAAAATTCCTGGGTGTATGGCAAGTAGAAAGACCATCTCCAGCATGTTGGCCCAGAACCCTGATGGAGTTATGCTGGGATAGATGGCAGTGTCTTTGGGTCCCAGGCCTGCCCAAGGCACTCAAAGACACTATTACCGCCATTTTAAGAAGGCACAAGCTCAAGGCAACAGAGTAAATTAATTAAAAGGAGCAAGATGAGCTGCTCTGTGCTGCTGTAGGATGTGTCATCAAAGACAGGCAGTGGGCAGTGCTGAGTAGAGCCCAGCTTCTGGTCACCTACTGCTCCATATCCAGAGCAGATGGAATGGTGAGCCTGTGAGATCTAGGGAGTTGCTGGAAGGGAAGAAAATACAGGGGTATGTAAGTACTAAGCTTCATCCCAACAACAGGAATCAAGATGGCCACTACCATCTTGGCTTCTCAGGACAACACCATCTCCTGCAATGACACCAGCCATGGGCAGAGGGGCAGCATTAGACCAAATGAGCACATATTATCATGAGAGATTTTGTCATAAATTGGAGTGATCCAAAGACACTGCCATCTATCCCAGCATAACTCCATCAGGGTTCTGGGCCAACACGCTGGAGCTGGTCTTTCTACTTGCCATACACACAGGGAATTTTTCCATTCAGTCTGACTCCTCATACAGTTTTCAGAGACAAGTAAATCTGCACTTACTATTTGATGGTCAGGGCCTTGATGTATGATCTATAGATATTATAGATGACCAACATCTCACTCATTTATTCCTTCTGAACCAAGCACCATCCTAACACTAAAGGCCACAGGATAAATAAGACTCATGTTTTTACCCTTGACAAACTCTTATTTGCAATATCTGATAGGATCTACACGACGGGTGTGAGGAAAGTGCAGCAGGGACTGAGAGCGAAGGCAGTTACCTCCATCTGGGGGAGAAGGATGGTCGAGGAGGGCTGCATGATATGAATGACAACAGCATAGGCCTCCCCTGGGCTCAGAGCACCACACTGGGGAGACGTGTCATTCCCAGGAGCAAGAACAGCACCTGCAAAGTTGAACCGAGACAGAAATCAGTAAGAAAGCAATCTTCAGCCTCGCACTGTGGCTTCACCACCTTGCAGCTCAGACAGCTTACAGCTTTGCTTGTTGTCTATCTCAGATGTGTGATTTAGGTCACTCACATCTTCGTTCTGGTAGCAACCGCTCTTGTATATGTCCCATTATAAACAAAAGTAGTAGAAAAAGGTGGGTTTCTTTTCTAGTAATGAAAATATAAGGAAATAAACTTTCAAGCTAAAATAGACATGATTAAGTAAAATCCTCCCACTTAGCTTCTTGGGCACAGTGGAACTCAAGGTTCATCGTACCCAAGCATATCTCCTGCTGACACTGCTCTCGGTGCTACCAAACAAGGAGGGTCCTGGTACCTAGAGTCTTCTGGCTTCTCACACACATTCCCAGTCACCTTGGACAAGCACCTTGGATTGTTCCACCGTGCCATTTTTCATAAAAGGCTCATTGCCTGCTTATTCCTTTTTGCAATGAGAGATGTTATTCTCCCTTCAAAATTCTATTTTTATTTTAAATGCTCAGTTGGGAACCTTCAACTTTGTTTTGCTAAGTCATTTCTAACTGAAGCTGAACAAATAGCATATGATCTGAGTTCTATAAATTTTTCTCCTAGCATCAAAGACTTCCACTCCCAAGAGCTCACACTCTGGCACCTTACACAGCCACATGGTTTGAAAATGTTGACAAGGCAAGGCTTAACCTTTCCATAAGGGTGGTGTGTCAGAATAAAATCACCCCATATTCATAGTTAGGGCATCCCCCCAACCCTTCTACCTGCAATTTGTTGCCCTTGCCACCCATTCTAGTTCTTACAGTGGCCCCAGCAGGAAAGGACCAAAATGCACAAGTAGGACTCAGAAGGAGAAGTTTCCCAAAACATAGGTATCATGCAAGTGCCCTCACAGTAAGCCTGCAGAGTCTGCCAAATGATAATATCATTGGCCATCCTCCAAGTGCTAGGAATACCATGGTAACCAATACACGGTCCTGGGTCTCATGGTGCATCCACTTCTGATGGAAGATGGAAAATATATATAATGCCAAGCAGTTCTAGGAAGAGATACAAAGCCAGTATTATGACTTGAATGTGGTTTGAGTATGTCCCTCAGGCACTGATGAATCAAAATTTAATCTTTATTATAAAGAATCCAGAGAATTTTAATCTGACTGTGTTGTTAGAGGTAGAACTGTTGGAAGGTGACTAGGGTTAGATAAGGTTAGCAGGATAAACTCAGGATGGAATCCCTGTGGCTGTATAAGAAGGAAGAGATCAGAAGAAACATATACGCATATGGTTTCCTGTTCTCAACAGGCAATCCCTGCACCACCTTGGGACTTGCCAGTAAGGAAGTCATCGCCCTTCAATCCTGGACCTCTAGAACTGTGAGCCAAAATAAACTTCCTTTCTTTATAAAGGACATAGTCTTCAGTATGGAGTTATAGTAACAGAAAACAGACTAAATTGACTAATCAGGCCAATGAGATAGGGGAGGTTTGGTTTTGTTCAAAGGATCAAGGGAAGCCTTTTTTTATGAGACAGTATTAAAATGGAGATCTGACTGAAGTGAGAAACAACCCAGACACCTATCAAAGAGAGGTAAGTGGACCATTTTCTGGGAAAGAAGTATCTGTGCACCTACATTTGAAATGAGAAGCTGGAAGAAAGCACAAGGCCCCTTCCTGAGGCCATCAAGGCTCACCTGCCGAATGTGATTGCTCCTCGTGGCCTCTTTCCTATAAATCCTCTTAGTCTGCATCCCAAACATGCTTTGGCCTTGATAATAAGATTAAATTATTTCATGAGTCTTCAAAATACCCAAGGGGAAAAATTGAATCCGTGATTCTAAAACCCATATTTTACATGGACAAGAAAAGAATTCGTTTATACTCACAATTACTTAAAGAATCTCTTTTGACACAGGCTTGTATTAATTTATTTCTATCAACAAAAAATGGGCACAGTAATATCTGTTTATATGTCTTTTATGCAAATAATAATGATCAAGTATTGTACTTCTAAGAATGGTACTATGCTTTTTGCTTAGTTTATGTGTCTTATCTCTTTTTTCTTCACTTTCATGTCATAGAAATTTTAACTTTGTCTTTTTATTCTACTAGTGATTTTTTTAAAAATTGAATTCTTGCTAGGCATGGTGGCTCACACCTGTAATCCCAGCACTCAGGAGGCAGAGACACGAGGATTGCTGAGTTCGAGGCTTGCCTGGGCTACATAGTGAGCTCAGGGACAACCTGAGCTACAAAGCAAGACCCTGTCTCAAAAGAAAAAATAAATGAATTTTTATTGGTACATATTATATACACATCATGATCACATGCAACATTGAGAATTTCCACCAGTATATGACATGACTTAATTCTAACTTTTACCCATTCCCCTACCCACACTACATCCCCCACTACCTATGAACACATGATTTGTTTCTTTTTTTTTTTTTGAAACAGGGTCTTGCTTTATAGTTCAGGCTGGCCCCGAGCTACTATGTAGCCCAGGCAAGCCTCGAACTCAGCAATCCTCCTGCCTCTGCCCCCTGAGTGTTGGGATTAAAGGCATGAGCCACCATGCCCGGTTGTTTCCTTTTTTTAACATCATATTTTTCTTTCCCCTTGTTACTTACCCCTACCCTTTTCCCTTTGAATATTTATTTCACAGTATCTATCATACATTCTAGAACTCATTAACATCTTCATGTTCTCATACCAGAGAAAAGATGTGGTATTTACATATCTGTGACCTATTTATCTCACTTCTGAGTATGTCCTCAAAATATGTCCATTTAAGTATAAATGACTCAAACTTACCATTCTTTATGTCAGGGTAATACTCCATTTTATTTTTTTAAAAACACATCCTCTTTATCCAGGTTGTTTCCAAGATTTAGCTGTCACAAACTGAGCTGCTATGAACATGGGTGTACATGTGTTGCTATGATATGAATCTTTTAATTCTTTCATGTATATCCCTACCAGCACAATAGCAGGGTCAAATGGGACATCTATCCCCAGTTTTCTGAGTATCTCCAACTGATCTCCACAGCGGTTGTACCAGTCTACATTTCCACCAACAATGGATAAGGGTTCCTTCCTCCCCATTGCCTTGCCAGCATTTGCTGTTGGTTAATTTCATTTCAAGATAGCCATTTTTTGAGGACTGAGATGAAATCTCAGTGTTGTTTTCATCTGCATATCTTGAATGACTAGTGATCTTAAGCATTTCTTCTTATGATTCTTGGCTGCTTTTACTTCTTCCACTGAAAAGAGTTTGTTCATTTTAGATGCTCATTTTTGAACTGAGTCTTTAAGTCTTGTAAGTCTTTAAGTCTTTTAAGTTTTTTTTAAACTCTTCATATATTCTAGATAGTAGCCCTTTGAGAAACAGCTGGTAAAAAAATTCTCATATTTTTTCTAATAGTGAATTTTTAATTTTGGTAAATATATCCTTAATTTTTCAAGAGTTGTTTCCTTCTCTATTATAGTCAGGATCTACAAGGGAATAAATTTAATACAAGACACATAACTCACAGGATTATTTTATAATATGCACCTAAAATGTCAAATGCAGAAGAGCACAAGAGATTTATCTACATGCTAGAGACCCAAGAAATCCAGCTGAAGGCTTGGTTACCATAGCACTGTCTCACATAAGTTCAGCTGGGCCTAGAGTCTGAGGCAATGTCTTCCATGAGACCAGCGAGAGGCCTGGAGCCTATGACCCTGAGTCATGCAAGTCTATCTCCAAAAAGGCCCAAAAGCCAGTGATGGAAGCTAGAAAACGTGAGCCACAGGGTGAAGGATGTGCACCACCAGACTGAGATTTACACTGGAGCCGGGACGCAGTGCTCACGGTGAAGATCAGGGCTACATAATAAGAACAGTAGCCCTTCCCAGCAACAGTAAGGGCCCACACTCCTCTTCCAACTAGAACAGCCAAGTTTGCATCAGGAAAACCAGCTGAGACAAGCTTCTCCAAGAAAATCGAGAGAGAAGGCTTTTTTTGTTTCAGTTCTCAGTCACAGAGGACTCAGCATCATTGCTACTGGGTAGCCTCACTGTCTTTGGCCCTGGCGAGGCAGCATGTCATGGAGTAGCACACAGCAAAAACCATTCACCTCAGACTGAAACTTCCCTTCAGGCTTTACCTCTCTATGGTTCTACCATTCTCCAATAGTGCCAAGTAAAGGGCAGGCCTCTAACACCTTAGCTTTTGGGGTACTTGAAGATTCAAACTAGAACAAGGACATTTTTAGTTTTCATCAGGACTTGGACATCATTGGTAGTAACATCTAAGAAGGATCGGAAATGTCAAAAAGTTCATTGTATACAACACTGTTTCATTTAATGAAAGCTGGTCTAGGATAAAATGTGAGCAGAGTCTCTGTTAAGAAGCTGCTGGGCACACTTCCAGTTAACTGAACCCCTATTTCCAGCTTTTCTTCTCACTCACCCCAACTCTCAGACGCATCGACCTCCATTCTGCCAGGCTTCTGGGTCTCTGTCCTAGGGACCAATGCTCTCTGGTGTTTGGAGCTATAGCTCTATTTTAACTATCGGGAGACCTCACTTTATCATTCTCCAGAAACTTATTCAAAGCATTATCTGTGGCTAATCTCACTGTGTCTCTTATTATTGTATTATTTCTAAGTTACCATTTCATTGAGAGCTCAATTAAAAAAATAACATGGCCTCCATCCAAGTTTTATTTTTATTATTTTAAAATATATGTTTTAGGTGCAACAGTAAACTTACTGTTTCTTGTTCTTTAAATTTTTTTCTTCATCTTCATTCAACATCGCTTAAAATCTATTCAGATTGCTATGTATAATTTAGCTCATTATTTCTGGGTGCTGCACTGTATTTTATCTTGTATGTAGTGTCCTTAATCCATTTCCCTGTTGTTTGACCTCTGAGTGGCTTCCAGTCTCTTGCTGTTATATTATTTGCTTCAGTGAAAACCCTAATAAATGTCTCCATGTAGCTATTGGAGAGTTTCTCTGGGCTATATACATATCAGTAATATTGCCAGGGTTCCCTGTCTATGCACAGTTACTGCCATTAAGTATCACCATATTGCTCTCATCAGAGGTGCCAGTGATGATGTTGCCAAATCTAAATGCCTATCCTCTACTTACAACCTGAATAGCCTCTCAGGTACTTGTCAATGTTACTGCCTACACTTGGAACCATTTTTTGCATTGGTTCCATAGTACTACATGGTTCTTCCCTTATTTTATTAGCCATTTCTTTCATGGCTCCTTCTCCTTTTGCTGATCCCTAAATGTTAGAAGCCCCTGAGATCTACCCCAGTAGTGTAGCCCCTTTCTTTACTATTAATTTGCAAAACCATACATTTCTGTGGCTTTCAATATCATATCCATGTTAGCACTCTCAAATACATGCACAACCCTGACCTTCACCCCTAAATCCCAACTTATTCAACTAGCTGCAAACTCATTACCTCTATTTTAATATCTAACATTGAATGTTTACCACACCCATATTAAACTTTTCATTTTTCAATACAATTTGTTCATCAGTTTTACTCCTCAGTTTAAGAAGTGGCAACTCTAGGTTTCCTATTGTTCATGCCAGAGTCTTTGAGTATGTCTGTCTCCTCTCCTGACATCCAATCTGTTAGTAAACTGTCAGCTCAACTTTAAAGCCTGTCTGTGTCCCTTTCCATCAAGCTCAGTCATCACTTTCATAAATTACCACAGCTTCCTCCCAGATCTACAGCAGTAGTCTTTCAAATTTCTTGACTTCCACTTGTCCTGGTCCAATCTACTTCCCACACAGAAGCCAGTTTTTCTGCTGAAACATGAGTCAGATATTGTAGTAGTCAGTTTTTTGTCACTAAAACAAAATACCTGATACCTGACATTTAAAGGAAGGATTTCTTTTGACTCATGGTTTCAGAGTTCAGTCCATTGCTGGCTCCAAGGCAGAAGCATCATGGTGGAATGTGTTAAAACTCATTGGTATCCAAAAATCAGAGGTATAGTCCCCGAGATCACACTATCATGAACCACCCAATGGAGGCTTTCAAGCCAATTAAGGTTCTAGCCTCTCAAGTCAATCAAATTGACCATTGAGATTATTCACCATAGAAAATGCACCTCATCTGCTCAAAATTCACTGGTAGTTTCCATCTCACTGAATAAATAAGGTCAATTTCTTTTTTATACCTGCAATGTTCTGTAAGATTTTTTTTCCTGGATTATGCTCAGCCTTATTTTTCACCTTTCTCATTGAATTTTCTCTTCACTTTCTTTCATGACACACTGTATGTAGTATAGCAACACCACTTGATCATAGGTTATTTGCATGTATTCTCATCTCTGCCACTTTCCATTTCTAGAATAAAACTTCACCCTCAGAACATATTAATTTTCTTGAAAGCTGTGCTGTCAGATTTCAATAGAGATACACAAACAGTGGTCTCCACTGGGTGATGGTGGAGATGGAAGCTTTCTGCTGCCCCTGCCCCACTGTGGGCCTTGACCTTCTCCTATGCTTGGAAGCCACCCTGGTGTCCACCCCTCACAGCAGGACCTGTACTCCTTTATCCCTCCTCACAAGGGTTCTCATGGTATTTGTTCTGAGAGCTGTTGATGACAGTAATCTCCATCATTTCTCCATCATGCCAGTGGCATGTGTACAGAAGATCTCAAGCACATGTTAATCAGCTATCTCAGTCAGACTGATACAGACTTATCTCTTCACTGTTAGCACATTTTTGCAAGGAATTCACCTAGTACAATGTTTGGCTGAGAAAATGAAGAGTATTTTCTGAGTGAGCATATATTTCATAAGATTAGAAGAAATATGAATATGAAAGTAGTTTTAGAGTATACATATATCAGCTCTATAATTCTATCTTTAGCTAATTGATACCTTGAAATCTAGAATTGCTGCTGATAACAACTAACAAACTTCCGTTTTATAGAAGTAGTACTGGGCAGCCCGAGGAGATCATGTAATTAAGAGTTCAGCAAGTCAGCATATGATGGTGGTACTTCAGCAAAGGGACTGTCCTTCTGAAGTGGATGTAAAAATTAACCAAGGGAAAAGAAAGATGAATCAGAATAGATTTTTTCACTAGTATAAGTATTTGATCTCATTTCTTTTCTCTGCAAAAGAATGAACTGTTCATAAAAAGGCAAAATAGAATTTGTATTTTATGTAGTGTTAATATAAATATGGAGATGTGATCATTAAATACTTAATATAAGACTAGTTAATAAAACCAGCCCCTCCCTTCTCCCAGTAGCTACTGTGGAAGTTTTCCTGCCAAAGAACCATCTCAACAGATAGTACAAATGAGCATGTGGTTATTATGCAAGGAGAGTTTTATTCTCCCGCAGTTATCTGGCAACAAAAGCACTCAGCAAGAATGGTAAGGGTGTCTTTGGATGCTCAGAAACAGAGATGATTTTTTTTTCCTGCTTGGAAATCTGACTACTTTTGATCTATCTGGTTTCCATGTTGTTGTGTATGTTTCTGCTGGCGTGTGATGTGTGAGGCTCCTAGGCAAGGACCACAGGCAGGAAAAATGCGGTGCTGTGGGAAGAAAATGATCACTCAGAGACTCTGCTGTTTAATATTGCAAAAGCCTAGGGGAGAGGTGCTTGAGAAAAGCCAGCAAGCAATCCTCACTTCCCCAATCCAAGTCAGTTCTGGTGCTCATATTCCTGCTTCCTTTAGGGAAAAAGAAACATTCCGTAAATGCCTCCTCATGAAAGGTCTGCAGCACCTAGTAAAGTGACTCCCGACAAGTTCCTTCTCACTGGCTCCCACAGTAAGAATGAATTGGTTTAATAACCTCAATTGCTGGAGTTCTGTTTGTTTTGTTTCTAAACTAGCTGACTTCTGCTTGTGAATGAAAGTTTCTGTCAGGGCAATCCCTCTTCTCTGCATGGAAGCTGAAAGCAACTTTAAAATAGTATTCTTTCCACTCGCGTGAGGTTATGGCCCAAACTTTCGAGCCCCCAATTAAGGGGAGAGGCTCTCTTCATAGAGTAACAGTCTCACACTCAAGCATAAATTTAGACGTAGATCCCATGTTGCAAACTCTTGTCCTACATGATTTTCCACCATGACTGCCAAACCCTCGTTTGTTGCACATCTACGTGAGCTAATCCAAGTGCTGTCTCTCAAGAGATCTGGCAGGTGTTGTTCCCAGCAGGCTCACAGTACAGGTCTAAACTAAGGGATAAAGCGATGTGTGGGTGACCAAGGCCACACACCCTGAAGAACAGAGAAGGGGCCCAGGCTCCTGGGCTAGTTCATCTGCTGTACACTTACTTCAGCTTTGTTTTCTTAGCTGGCAAAAATAAATGAGAGCTTATCATATCCTAGGATCTGTACTGCTGGACATTCCAAAGCACTTGACATGTTCTCCAAAAAAGTTAGTGACTGTCATTTATGCTTTAGTTAACCTTCCATTATTTGACCCCTCTGCTTTCTTTCTTCTCTGCAACTTTATGATTCTAAAACACACAGATCAAGAGAGGCCAAGAGGGCTGAGAAAGCCCTGTTCAGGAAATCCCTGTGTCCCCAGAATGCTAATCACGTGACCTCTAGGTCCTCTTCTTGTCTACACACTCCAGAACCACCACAGGAAGCCTTGCCATCCTAAGCAGCCCCGTTGGGGTTGGTCAGTATGTAAGGACCATATGCCTTTTATGAAACTGAAATCTCCCTCTCTGATAACTACCACCATCATTCCCAGCTTGCTTTTGTAGAAGCATGTGAAATCACCTCATCTTCCCTCCAGCACAAGAAAGTTCAGAGGCCAAGGATGCAGTTCTATCCTTTTCTACTCTCCCCAACACTGCACTGTGCTCGGGTGCATATCTCTAAGCTGATGTACAATTTTAATCATTCAGCCTTTAAGCAGACACGAAGTAACTTCATAGCCCTCACTGTTCCTTCTTGAAAGTTAATTTCCCCTTATTTCTTCCAGATTCCCTTATAACATGGCGCCCAGAGTACTCTCTTCAGCAGTCCTTTGATTTGAACCAGGTCATAGAAGCACTTATATAAAATGGGCCCCAAAGCCTCATGTGCCTGGGAGATGACTATCCTGTGGGGCAATGCATCTGCATTGCTGTTAGGAGGCGGTGTCTGGTCAGAAGAAGCAGTCAGTGAGGGTGTGAGTGGAATGGCGTCTCTCTCTCTCTCTCTCTCTCTCTCTCTCTCTCTCTCTCTCTCTGTGCTCCTCCTTTGTCTCTCTCCTTCCTAGCCACTGTGACATGAGCGGCTTCCCTCCACAGCAGCCTTCCCATAGGCCATTTCTGTGTTTGGGCCTGCTGACCAGAAACCAACTCTTCTGAAACCATGAGCCAAATAAGCCTGTCCTCCATTAAGTTGTGAATACTCAGCAATGTGTCTCAGCAGTGAGGAAAATAACTATGACAGTCCTCACCACCTTGCTCTGCTCAGTCCGTTGCTTCACTCCTTACTTCATTCAACAAATAGAGCTGGCTATGCTGCTTCCAAGAAAATTCTCAGGGAGGGCCTGGGGACTTAGCTCAAATGCTACCACATCTACCTTGCAAACCCAAGGGCCTGAGAGAGAGAGAACTCCCAGGAACTCCAAAATATATTTGGATATTGACTGGCTATTACACTGTTTTAGAGAGAAGCCATCCTAGTTGTTTTTAAATTTGTTCTATCACTAATTTCCATCTACATGCACCACCCAATCATCTTTGGTTCCTCACATTGGGCATTCAGCTTCTGTTTATGTCCCCTGCTTACCCTGTCCTTCTCCAAAATGAATTTCTAACAGAGAAATTTTTATCATTTCTTTCTGTCACAGTCACAGATTTATTGTCTCTAGAGGCTTTCTTTGTTACTCTCTTCACTCAGTCTGCAACATACATGTCTTCCTCCCTTTTGATGAATGCAGCTGCAGCACAACATGGCAGTTGTTTCCAGAGAAACTCTGCCTTCATGTCCCCATCACCAGGAGCCACAGGGACAAGCAAAATAAAAGACAAAATAGAAGAAATGGTTTGTTAAGCAAAGATTAAAAAAAAATGCTTCTGTACTTCTGCTGGCAATTCAGCCACAGGAGTATCTGAAACTTCGTCTTCCTCCCAAGGAACAGCTGACAGATTTCATTTTAACACAATCCTTGAAAGAGCTTAGGGAGTCCAGGATAACTAGCTATCCTATAAATCTATGAGATGACAGGACAGGAAGGATATGCGTCCCCTAATAAATATTGATTCTGGCTTCCAGACTTTCATGCAATGGCAGTTTTCAAAGGCAGAATCTTTCTTCGGAAGGATCCGATTGACAAGCAATGACTAGGCAGCTCTTTCATCCACAAAGCGGGTGGAGCAACTCTTGCATAATTAACAATTTTAGTTGGTGTTTTGTTGGTTTTTTATATTAAAGACTTAAAATTTCACACTCTCAAAGCACTAAACGAATTTTTTTTTTTAATAACTACAGACAAAGTCTCACTAATCAGTTTGGGCTGGGCTTGAACTCACTCTGTAGCCTAGGATGGCCTCAAATTTGTGGTGATCCTCCTGCCTCAGTGTCCTGAGTGCTGGGATTACAGCCATGCATCAACACACTTGGCTGAACCCACTAATTTTTTTTCTGAAACAAGTTCCATTTCCCATGAGATCAAACAAGATGTACCATATTCTTCATGCTCAAACCACTAACTAGAAGGAGATCTGAAATCAGGCTCTCTTCAGGATGATAACATCAGAGAGGGTGTGGGGTAGCCTGTCTGGTCCTCTAGGGGAAACACAGTCGGGGGGGGTGCTTTGCAGACACCCCCAGATCGAATATGCCTACTCTCTACATCTCCCCACTTCCACCACCATACTGAACGGCCACTTGTGATGGAAAATACCAAAGTACCCCCAATGCATTCTGACGTTCCTGCTTGCATAATTTCACAGAGAACAAAGAAAGCCCAGGAAGGTGGGACGGTGGCCCAAGGGAAACCAAAAGCAGTCGAGGGGTGCTTTCAGCCCCTCCTCACAGGAAAGGAGCCCACCCTGGGAGAGAGGGAGGCAGGGATCAGGTAACAGTGGGACTAGTGTGCAGAGAGCTGGACGCCCACGCGATGATCACCTGAGTGGGGAAGAGTCCATCAGGAACAACCAGAAGATGCTTTTCGTAAGATACTGCTGAAGAAGGTCGGAGGGCTTTAGACACATAAGAGAGAAAAGAGCCCACATGAATTAAGTGGAGGAAGACAGCCCAGCTTCAATACGTTTTTTAAAATCAAGCTTCTTCAGAGGGCATTTTAAAAATTCTAAATCCTTCATACTAAATCCTTGTATAAAATAATCAACAGCATGAAACTAACAACTTGAATTCATCTGGGGAACACTTTGTATTGTCCATTCAAATGAACTCTTTCATTTTCATAAAAGCAAATGAGATCATGAATAACAAGGCCCTGTCGGCTAAAAAATCTACGCCTTCATTTATTCCCTTCCTGATTCCATAAAGTTTCCTGCTCAGTAACTCCACGTCAGGTTCTGTGCTGCTGTCACAGCAGCCAGAGAAGTGAACATAACCACTTCTTGGTCTGGTAAAGCTCACTAGCTAGTGAGAAGGCCGTAGAGCACGTCATTTCAGGAAGAGATAGAATTGAAGTCAAAGAGCGGACAAGAGGCTTTAATAAAGATCATGTGGCAAAGAGACTACCAGGGAGAAAGTCAAGAGAGAAGGTCCACAAGTCAGCTAAGCAAGAATTCGGTGCAACCTCATGCAATGCTTCAGAGAGTGGGTTTTGGGCCGGAGGGTTAGCTCAGTGGTTCCGGCGCCTGCCTCGCAAGCGCAAGGACCTGAGTTCGATCCCCGGTTACCACATATAATGCTGGGTGTGGAGACACGCCCACCAACAATCAACACCGCATACCACAATGCTGGACGTGGTGGCTCACGCCTGTAATCCCAGCACTCGAGAGGCAGAGACAGGAGGATTGCTGAGTTCACATCGGTTTACCTGGGCACCATAGTGAGCTCAGGGCCAGCCTGAACTACAAAGCGAGACCTTGTCTCCAAAAAGCAAAAAAAAAAAAAAAAGAGAGAGAGAGAAAGAGTGGGTTTTGTCCTATCAGATTATTTAATCTTTGTGCCTCATTTCTGTCACTTACAAAATAGAAATAACAATGCTATTCATAGAGCTGTTGCAAGAAATAAGTTCAGGTATGTATATAATGCATTACAAGATAGGGTAAGTAACCACAAAGTAATGATTTTAAAAGAATGAAACTTCTACTTCTTTCATATACATATAATTTATGTATTATAATAAATATTTATTGTTACAATAAAGAGAAAAGGTGGCTAATAAACTATAAGAAAGCATGTGAACTAAAAATCCCTAATAAAGTTTATTTTTTTAAAAAAAGCACAAAGTATTTAAGTGAAATGTCATCCTCAAAAACCAGGACAGAATTAACCAAACCCAATGTTCATCTCCCAGAGGTCACGCTAAGGGGACAATCAGGACGGACAGTCAGGACCATAACTGGAAGTGGGCCTTGTGTCTGCAAGGACCCAGCCTCCCGGCACAGGTGCCTTCCACACAGAGCTTGCCAAGGCAGATGCTGACAGACACTGAGAAGGGAGGTCCAGGTCCACCTTAGATGGGGCAAAACACAGACCCGCTGCAGAGTCCAGCCAGGAGGAGCTTTCACATAGGAATCTCCTTGAATAGAAGTATCCTCTTCTCTGGTGCCACAGATCTTGGCACTGCAGAAATTCCTGGACCACGTGAAGAGGGACAGGGCTTCAGGAAGAAGCTCTGTGCTCAGACTGGCTCCGGTGAATCATTCAGACCCTCAGATGTTCTGTACAAGTTACACACTGAAGTTTTCCAAATACATCGTGATCACTAGTAAAAAGAGGAGCGTTGGGATTCAGGCAGACCTGACTTCAGATACCCTTTCTATCACTTATCAACATGTGGCTATCTTCAATTAACTATCTCGGTTCATGTACTCAATTGTAAACCCAGCAACACGAAAAAATGATCTATCAGTCTTAGAAATCCCCACTTATCTATTTGTTTGTCATAGCAAATGCTTAATAAATCCCTGCCCTTGTTACCCATCCCCTCTTCCCTTCCTTTTCCCCTGCTCTTACCTATTAATACTCTCCCTCTACTTACTTATCATCTTTTTATTCCCATATATTAGGAAGAACATTTGGTTAATGTCACAGAATACATTTTTTCTATCCTTTCATTACCAGTCTTTCAAGATTCTTCTTACATCTCCCCTGTGAATAAGATAAATGTGTTTTATATTTTTAATCCAATCTGACAAACTTCATCTTTTAGCTGATGAATTTAATCTACTTTTATTGAGACTTATATTTTACTAGGATTCATATTTTGACTGATTTCTCAATCGTAGTAACTGATACTTACTTCCCCCACTTTTCTAAACTTCATTTCTTTTTTTCCCCAATCTTCTGATAGTTAATAAGTTTGGTTCATTCTTTTTATTGTTCTGTGTTTGCTTTTACACTGATTTGGACTTTTACACTTCTATTTTTATTTAGAGTCTGTCTTTTTAACCCTATGTGATGACCACTATTATTTACAATGGGTGTATAAACTTGCTCTTTAAAATTATTCATTTAGGGCCAGAGGGTTAGCTCAGTGGTTCCGGCGCCTGCCTCGCAAGCGCAAGGTCCTGAGTTCAATCCCCGGTAACCACATATAATGCTGGGCGTGGAGACACGCCTACCAACAATCAATGCCGCATACGACAATGCCGGACATGGTGGCTCACGTCTGTAATCCCAGCACTCGGAAGGCAGAGACAGGAGGATTGCTGAGTTCGCAGCAGCTTGCCTGGGCACCATAGTGAGCTCAGGGCCAGCCTGAACTACAAAGCAAGACCCTGTCTCAAAAAGCAAAAAAAAAAAAAAAAAAAAAAATTATTCATTTATTCTCTCCTCTCCCCCTTGTATGTTAAATTAAAGCTATTCTAGGATCCTTTCTTCCTGCCCAAACCAGCATTCTTTTAAGGAATTTCTCTTGAAATAAAATTACTTCTGTTTTGGGTTTATGGGAAAATGCCTTTCAGAGCAATTTTCTAAGTTACTAATCATTTTTTATCACCAAATTTAAAACACCCATTGTTTGCTGTCTTCTGCAATTGCTAATGTCTTCTGTCAATCAAACTGCCTTTATTTTTAAATCATATCTTCCTTTTCTAGCTGCTATTGCAGAAAGGCCAAACTTCTGACCTCATGTAAGTCAATTACTACCTAAAGGATACCTGTCAATGTGTGAAAAAATGAAGAGTAAGGTGAAAATGTTGGGGAAACTGCACTAAACTGGATTTTAAGGGTTCTTATCCACCCTTTAAAAGATATCAGAGTGTCACAGGGAGAGTTTTAAGGAGAGAAGTGTCATGAACTGAATTGTGTCCATCAAAAATTATATGTGGGAACACTAAATATTACTTATTTGGAGAAGGGCTTTAGAGAGACAATTGAGTTAAGCGAGGCCTAAGGGTGGGACCATAATTTAATATGAGTGATGTCATTATATCAAGAGGAAAAGACATATGAGACTTACGTACCAGAAAAGGGCATAGAAAGGTAGTGAAAGGCAGCTGCTTGCAAGCCAAGAAAAGAAGCCTTGGGAGAAACTAACACTGCCAGTGCCTTGCTCTTGGACTTCCAGCCTCCAGAACACTAAGAAAATGAGTTTCTGTGGATTAATCCAGCCAGTGTGTGGAGCTTTGTTAGAACAGCCCTAGCCTCTCCCTCCCAGCCTCTCCCCCTTCCCTTAGGCTATCTTACTATCATTCTGCAAGGTTCTCCTCTTACATCCAAGGATCTTGCACACTTTGATTCTTCATTATCTTCCTTTGAACTAGAATTTTAAGTCTTTCATAATGTTCCGTCATGTTTTTAGCATAAGACAACTTCTCTAATTTGCAGTGCTTTTATATTTTGCCATTTTTTAATATTCCTATAGCCTTTTCACTGAGAGTTTGCAAAGTGGTATTTTATAGATACTTACACTTTCAGCCCTCTCAGAACTCTGATGTGCAATCCTCATAAATGAACATTGGCTATAGGAACAGGCTTGCAAAAAGTTTCTTGATGTAGCAAGGTTATGCATTTAATAGCCTTTCTAGTTTAAGAAAATCTTCCAACCTACCTGGTAATGAAGCAGCAGACAAACAACATCTGGGCAGATATTTATCTTGTTAAGTTAAATGTGCACCTGGCCCCTTAATTATAAACTGTAATTGACAACTTCATCATTGCCGAGCACTTTTCTGTCCATGCCACAGTGGTGCAAGTAATTAGGTAATAATTAATGATTCTTTAAGTGCACTATTTCCTGTGAGTTCAATTTTCACTGTAGG
The DNA here is from genome assembly GCA_004025085.1 of Thryonomys swinderianus. NCBI lineage: Eukaryota > Metazoa > Chordata > Mammalia > Rodentia > Thryonomyidae > Thryonomys > Thryonomys swinderianus. The sequence continues at coordinate 32,387 of PVIC010011104.1, forward strand.
TGTATTTGAAGAGCAACAATTCTGTTTGTTTTACCCATATAGACAAATGTTAGAATGAGTGAAAATTGTTGCGCTTATCATGAATATCTCAAAGGATCATCTATAATCCTTTCTGACCTTTTTTAAGCTCTATACATTACTTGTTTTCTTTCCTTTATATCAAATAAAGTAATTATAAGGCCAAACGTATATATACATTCACAAAGGTGTTATAACTATATTACATATTAGAAGTAAATATTTAAATATATAAATAATCTGAGCAATGAGTAAGTAAATTGTGGTTGCTGAGCTAAACAAAGCATTATGCAAATTCTTAAGGAAATATCAAAGCCAATATGTAAAAATGAAAAATGGGACTTCTGGGAAGATGGTGGAGGAGAGAGCCACAAAGAAAGAATCTCTTTGCATTTTACCATTCCCAAACTGGAATATAGCAATTGGAGGGGAAAAAAATAGGAGGGAAGTGGGTCCCTAAGACTCAGGAAGAATCTGAGGCAAGAAACTAAGAGAGTGGAAAAAACATTAATGAAAAGGATGGAGCTCTCTTCCTGGGCCAGTACTCTCAGTAGAGGAGGAACCACCAAACCTGAGGACAACTGGTGACTTCTGAACCCACAGGCCCCCACAGAGAAATGGCTGGTGGAACAGAGTAACAGTCACACTGGATGGCAGCAGTTGCTGTTTTCAACATAGATAAATTGGTTCCAGAAAGAAGACAGAGGATTGGTGCCAGTCAGGTAAAGAAGCGCCACCCACCACCCCAACAGACTGAGGATCCACTTGCTGGGCTGCACTGAGAAAGGATTAAGTTCTGAGACTGCTCTGACTAGAGCACCAGCAGCAGGATCACCACACAGCATCCTTCCATTCCACCTCTCTGTCCTCTTGATCACCACGCCATGTCTCCACATTCCAGCTCACTGTCCACCATACTGAAAAAGCACCCACTGGGAGTGTGAAGAAAGCCTGGGGACTAAATCCATCAGTGAGTGTATGGGGCCGGTACAGGACACTGGACTCACTGCAGGGGAAGGGCAGCAGTACTGTCAACCCTGCAGAAGTTCACTGAGCCGAACACGGGAACCCAGATGATCCTCAAAGGATGACAACTATTTCCCCGTGACTTGTTAACTCCAGTCTGTGTGCTACTGCTCATATTTTCTATGGGACACAGCAGGTCCATGCCTTGAATAGTCATTTGGTTCTGGTTTTGGTGTTTTTGTTGTAGTAGTCATTGTTCTTATTGTTTTTACTTTTTTCTCTTTCTTTTTCTATTTTCTGGCCTCTCTTTTATTCTTCATTTACCTACTTCCTTGTTGCTGAGTCCATCCAATTCCAGGTTTTTCTTCTTTCAAGTGCTCTTGTTTTGTTTTTGTTTGTTTGTTTGTTTGTTTGTTTGTTTGTTTTTGAGACAGGGTCTCGCTTTGTAGTTCAAGCTGGCTCTGAGCTCACTATGTAGCCCAGGCAAGCCTCGAACTCAGCAATCCTCCTGTCTCTGCCTCCCGAGTGCTGGGATGACAGGCGTGAGCCACCACGCCCGGCTCAAGTGCTCTTGTTTTTATAGAAGAAGAAAAATACTCTGATTGCCTGTTGCTGCTGGGTACCCCTATTCTTCTTTTAGCCTGTCTTTTCTTCTAGTCAGTATCAGTTCCCTGAAGCCTGTGTGATTTGGTCCTCTCTACTTTCTCTTCCTCCAGTACTACTATAAAAGAGTGAATACAGTTTCTAATTGTCTTGCTGCTGTTAGTCTGTTACTCTGTTCTGTTTTGAATTTGTCCCTTCTGTCTCTTTTGTCCTCTAGCTTCTATCAGCCTCCCAGGGCTTATGTGATCATTATATGCCTTTCAACTGTATTTCTAATCTCTCCATTTCCTACTATCTCTCTAACTCCTCAATTCACTGGTGACTCTTTATTCCCAAAGGGTGGGATGCTTCTGTATTGAATAGCTGTATATTGTAAACATATTGTAGTTAGTTCTAAATGTTGACATATAGTCACAGATCTAACTCATGAGGTTAAAGGTATCAGAATAGTGATTGCTACAGTTTGTCTTTTCCTCTGCTATGTTTGATACTGTTGATGATACTGATTGTATTATTTAAATCAAAATGATTTGATTGTTCTGTTTAAGTACATTTCGTGGTGTGCCAAAACTGAGATCTCTTAAGGACCATTACAGACCCAAGGAGGACAACCCGGAAAGTAGCCATCTCCTAAGGGCTCCAAAGATTAAGAAGAAAGAGGCTTGAAATAAACATTGCCCAGATAGCAGGCCAGAAATTAAACCAAAAAAATCAGCAGCAACAAAGACATAAATATGAGAAAAAATTCAAAACCCAGATACAAAGATCACCACTGCAGGGAAATCCAGAATAAAGAGAAATAGAGCAAACTGAAGCTCATTCACTAGGACTCTCTGAGCTGGTAACAGAAGAGAATCTAGTAAAATGGAAATCAGAAATACTTTATCAGATAAAAACATAGATATTGTCCATACTGAAAGATACGACTGTTAACACTAAAGAAGACATCAGGAACATAATAGAATCTCAGATTATGAAGGTAATGGAATCTGTTAAACACCTTCAAACAGATTTTCAGGAGATGAAAAACTACAATAAATGTTTACAAAATAGGATGAATGAATGTGAAGACAGAATATCGGTCACAGAAGATAGGATTTCAGTCAATGAACAGGAAAGGATTAATTTCAGAAAAATGGCAAGAGGTTACAAGAAATAAATCCAGCAGCTCCCAGATGACACAAAGAAGAAGAATAATATAAGACTGATTGGAGTCAGTGAAGAAGCAGGAGACTACAGAATATATGAAAAATTCTGTTCACAGATGCAATGGCAAAAAACTTCACAGGAAAAGGAAAAAATTCTGACAGAGATAAGTGAAGCATATAAGATTCCAAATGGCCAAGATCTAAAAGAATCTACACCTAAGCATATAATTACCAAGATTTCAGAATTCAGAAAGAAATCCATAGACTGAAAGTAAAATGATGGAAAACAATTCTCTATGCAAAGGAAACCACAAAGCTTATTTGCAGCAAAGTGGATTCCAAACCAAATCTTGGTAAACCAACAGAAGAAGTAAATAATGAAAGCATTTAGAGAAAAGAGAAAAAAAACTCATACGAGTGAAAGTCCATCAGAATCACAGCAAAATTTTCAGCACAAATGCTCAAGTCAAGTAGAGCTTCAATGAAGTATTTCAAGCCCTAAAAGAAAATAACCTCCCATTTAAATTGATGTATACTTCAAAACTATGTTTCAAAATCAACAGGGTAATAAGATACTTCCATGAGAAAAGAGCACCTGAGAAACTTCATGAATACAAAACCTGCATTCCAAATCTTCTACACAATACCCTAGAGAGAGACAATGAATGTCACAATCCCATAAGACCCAGGAGGGTGAACTCATTGGGCAAGGCAATAAACTAAATGGAAAGGAAAAAAGCAAAGAATGAAAGAACCAAGAACAGGAAAACATCATGACAGGGCTAAATCATTATGTATCGGTTATAAGCATTAATGTCAATGGCTTCAATACTCCAATTAAAAGACACAGACTGACAAAATGGATTAAGAAGTAAGATCCTACAATATGCTGTATACAAGAAGCACACCTAATTCAGAAAGAAATCCATAGACTGAAAGTAAAATGATGGAAAACAATTCTCTATGCAAAGGAAACCACAAACTTTATTTGCAGCAAAGTGGATTCCAAACCAAAACAAAGAAGGACATTACATTCTCATACAGGGAACAATCCAAAAGGAAGAAATGATAGTCATAAATATTTATGCACCAAATTCTAGTGCACCCAACTATATAAAACAAATGTTAAGGGACATGAAAAGCCAGATAAGCACTAATACAATGGTGGTAGGGGACCACAATACCCCGCTATCACAAATAGGAAGATTGACTGGACAAAAAAAAAATCAGTAATGAAATAATTGAACTGAGCCAAATTTTTGAACAAATGGACTTAATAAATGACTACAGAGTATTTCATCCCACAAAGTCAGAATATACATTCTTCTCAACTGCTCATGGGTCATTCTCCAAAATAGACTGGATGCTAGTTCACAGAGCATGTCTAAGTAAATGCGAAGGAATTGAAGTTATCCCTTGTATACTATCAGACCATAGTGCCTTGAAATTGGGGATCAATCGCAAAGGAAATACCAACAATCTCACAAACACATGGAGATTGAACAGCACTTTCCTGAGCAAGCAATGGGCCACAGAAGAAGTTAAACAGTTTCTACAATTAAATAATAATGCCAGTGAAACATACAGGAATCTATGGGACAGTTCATACCAGTGAATGCCCATACTAGGAAAACAGAGTGAGCTCAAATAAATAACCTAATGCTGAACCTCAAGCTACTAGAAAAAGAGGAGCCAGACAAACCCAAAGCTGATATAAGGGAAGAAATTATAAGGATTAGAGCAGATAAATTTGAGTAATTAATACTCAAATGGTTGTACTTTGAGGTCATACTAATAAGTGAAAGAAATAGGGCACAAATGTGTAAATACAGTATCATTACTCTAGTACGAGAAACTGTAGGTGTAAATGAGTTAAAAAATGTATGAGAGGTTTTGTGAAATAGGAAAAAAGATTTAAAGTGAAAATGGAAAGGAAAGGAAGGGGTAAGTAAAGAAGGAAAAGAAAAAGCTTGATGATAACAAAAAGAAAACAAAGCTTATATATATGGAGGGGTTATAGGGAGGGCAAGGAATAGTAAAAAGGGGAATCAAGATGTACTACTGGTACAAACTCTCAATGTTGAATGTGATCATAATTATATATAAAATGTACTGATACAATTTTTTTAAAAAGAAAATATATGTTTAACTGATAAAAATGAAAAACTGTTTTGGTACTGCTACAATTTGGGTTTGACTGTCAAAGATCCATGAGCTAAAGGTCTGGAAACCGGGTGACATTGTTGGAAGGCTGTAGAAGTCTAGATGGTGAGCCCTAGTGGGAGGTCCTTCCATCACTGGGAGGTATCTTTGAAGTGGATGGTAGCTCTTCCCTTTCTTTTGCTCTTTAGCTATGAGGGAGTGTTTTATTCTCCCACTCACTCCCACCATGATGTGCTGCCTGGCCATAGGCCCAAAGGCTTTAGGGTCAACCAGTAATGGACTAGAACCTCCAAACCTCTAATCCAGTATCAACTGTTTACCTTTATAAGAAGATTATCTTCTGATTTGATGACAGAAACCTACCTAACATGTCAAGAAAGCATACAAAATTTTCTGACTGTAATTGTTAAAATATGTATTTAACAAACAAAAATGGAAGAATTTATCAGTATCTACAAATGAAACTTGTTTCACTACAGAGAAGTCCACATTTTCTTTTTCTTTTTCTTAAGTGTATGTTTTCTTTTAAAATTATTTTTGTTCCATTTTCAATAGGTAACATGTGCCTCCAATACACCGTCCAAAAAATACTAAAGTGTATGTACTAAAAAGTTAAGGTGCATCTTAGACCTGTCCCTCACTGATCTTGTTTCATTCCTTAGCTGTACCTTTTCTAAAAACTAGTAACTTTCACTAGCTTTTATATATGATTTCAGGTAGTTTATAAATTTATTAAATATGTGTACATATTCTTTAATTATAAGAATGATCATAGTAATACCACACATAGTTCTATTCCTTGTTTTTCTCATTCAGTATTCTTAGAATAGTTCCATGTCATTACATAGAAGCCTACCTATTATTTTTAATTGCTACAATGTTTTATTAAATGAATTAATCATAATTTAACAGTTCTATATTCATTACATTTAGAGTCAAGAGTGATCCATTTAAAATGAAAGTGAGATCAGACTCGTTCTTGAAGATAGCCTTCTAATGTTATGATTTCTCCATTCAGTCTTTATAAGGTAAAGGCAAGAATGGTAAAAGTATGCACAGAAACCATGTATATTTTCCTTGTAACTCGGTCAGCAGGAAAATCTCACAAATATCAATTCAGTTCATAAAAGGAAACAAAAGCTTGACAATCTTATACATGAAGATTTCAATCAAAAAAACTTTGACCTAATTTGGTTTAGCATCCTGATTATTCCTCTACACAAAGCTCTTAGAATGGCCCAGGAAATTTACATATACTGTACTTCAGAGATTACTAGTTGGAAGTATATGTTTCTAGTGATGACAGAGTTGCTTTTATCTAACCATCTCCTCCACTGCAAATGACTAGAAATACTTGTTATGGGTTTTTTAATGTGTATTTAAAATACTAGAATGATAAAAAAAAAAAAAGAAAGAAAAAAACAGGCAGGACTTTAACTAATACCCTGGAGACAAGGAATTTAAAGAAATAAGCTTGCCATTAATTTCATACTGCTTGGTGCTAGAAATTAGGTGATAGAATAGCAGATTTCAGTACAGAATGTAATTATCAATGAATAGAAACAGTTTTTAAAATACTAAACTCAAATTAAAAAGTCAATAGATATGTCTAACAGAAATCCATGAACATGTATATATGAATATAAACTATCATTAGTAAATTGTTAATAGGTCAGACACAATTCTTGAAAGTAAAGCAGAAAAACATGAAAGAATGAAATGAGAGGTTTAAGACATATCAAAACTAAAGTTTGTATTTAAATATAGCCTTAAAATATAAAGAATATGACTGAAACAGTATTTGAAGTAATACTACACAGAAATTCCCTAAAACTAATAGAGGATAGTGCTATAATGTACATGGAGGGATCATAAGATTTCAAAGAGTTTATGTGAGCAAAAACAATGTAGTTATCAGGCAGTTCCAAACCAGAAGGGGTGTGAGGCAGAGGCTTTCAGAGGGATGATGTGAAGAAAGCAAAGGTATCGGATAGTTGATTGTTTACAATCACGCAGTTTCCTTATTTGGCCTATCCTGCTGGAAACCCTCTATATCTTTATAAGTTTCATGGCTACTCTGAGTTCGTGGAACTTAATTACTGTTTTTCTTTAACATCGACATTTGTAAAAAATAGCTCAAATTGGGCTGGAGATTTAGCTCAGTGGTTTCGGAGCCTGCCTAACAAGCACAAGTCTCTGGTTTGATCCCAGGAACCACGTATAATACTGGGTGTGGTGACTCATACCTACCAGCAATCAGTACCACACAGCACAGTGCCAGGTGTGGTGGCTCATGCCTATACTCCCAGCACTCAAGGCAGAGGAAGGAGGGTTGTTGAGTTCAAGGCTTACCTGGGTTACATAGTGAGCTCAGGGCCAGCCTTCACTACAAAAGGAGACCCTGTCTCAAAAAAAAAAAAAAAAGAAAAAGAAAAAGTTCAAATTTTACTTATGCCTCCATATCAAGCAAGACTTAGGTCATTTAAGACTGAACTGGTTTGTCTACTCAGGCAAGCTTCAAGATTGGTCTTCATTTTAAATTACTTTAACAACACAAATCCATAGATTTGACAAACAGTACATACCCCAAAAAAGGAAAATACACACAAACATGCACACATATATAGATTTAGTGTGACAAAACTGTTGAAAAAGTATACAAAGAAAAAATGTGTTAAAACAACCATATGAAAAATGGAGCCATTTCCTGAAAAGAAACAAAGTAAGAATAGTTTAAAATAATGGAATCTAGAAAATGGTGGAATGGTACTTTCAAAACACTGAAAGAAAATAATTGCTAATCTAAAATTCTTTCCAATAAAAATATCCCAAAATTTTTTCTGGAAATTTCAGACAGTGAGAAACTGAAAAACCTCATCAGTAGAAGATCAGCAATTGACAGAAATGCCAGTGTCATAAAGGAAATTGTCCCACATAAATCAGGGAAATGCAGAAAAGAATGAAGAGAAGAATGTAAGTCTAAGAAACATTGCTTAAAAATAGTAACTGAGTACACAGATTAACAGGCATACAACATTAGAATATGTGAGAATAAATCTAGGGTACTTCTACCGAGAGTGAAGCAGTGAAAGTACCAATTTCCATTAGTTTTATATTACTCTAATCTTCCATTTAATAAGTTATTTGTGCAGATATAAGTCATTTTGTGCAGGCATGAATTGTAAATAAAATAAACAGGTAATTTATAATACTATATATACATACTTATTAAGATTGTTCTATGCACATGTCAACCATATTTCTTTAAACAGCAAGTAGTAATGGAACTTCTAAAAGTCACATTTCCAAAACATCAAAGAGTTGAATATCAGAAATAAGTTTGAGAGAAGATGATGTCATTCTTCATAGAAAAGTATAAACATTGCTGTGGATTTTTTTTTTTTTGAGACAAAATCTCACCTTGTGTTTCAGGCTGTCACTGGGCTCACTATGTATCCTGCGCAAGCCTCAAACTCACAATCCTCCTGTCTCTGCCTCCCAAGTGCTGGGATTACAGGTGTGAGCCACCATGCCTGGCTGTGGAATGTTTTTTAAAATAAATAAATAAATAAATAACTGGTTGAATATTACACACATGAATTGAGAGACTTATTGTTAAAAGTGTCAGTTACCCCAAATGACATTACAAACACAAAGGAGTGTCAGTCGTAATCCTGACCCCTCCTTTGGGCCATGAATGTTGATGGGGCTCCCGGCACCTGGGAAGGGCTTTAGTGGCTCTTGCTTGAATTTTCCAGGGCTGCCAGGCTTTCTTGGCTTTCTAGTTCCTTAAAGCAACTCGGCATACTCTGTCTTCAATCATATCTCCTATCACTTCTTTTTTTTTTTTTTTTTTTTGAGACAGGGTCTTGCTTTGTAGTTCAGGCTGGCCCTGAGCTCACTATGGAGCCCAGGCAAGCCACCGCGAACTCAGCAATCCTCTTGTCTCTGCCTCCCGAGTGCTGGGATTACAGGCGTGAGCCACCACGTCCGGCATTGTGGTATGCGGTGTTGATTGTTGGTGGGCGTGTCTCCACGCCCAGCATTATATGTGGTTACCGGGGATCGAACTCAGGACCTTGCGCTTGCGAGGCAGGCGCTGGAACCACTGAGCTAACCCTCCAGCCCTCTCCTATCACTTCTTCTCACCGCAGTAAAGCCTCCAGCCCAGCCAGAAGCAGTGGTGCACACTGACAATTCCAACACTTCGTGAGGCAGAGGCACAAGGGTCACTAGTTCGAGTCCTGCCTGGACAATTTAGTAAGGCCTGTGTCAAACTAAAAGGGGACTAGAGATATAGTTCAATGTGGAGATATGTCAAAGATAAACAAGCACAAAAACAAGACCAAACAGAAAGCTTCCAGTCAATCAGTCAAGCCATGTCACCATGTCGCCGTCTCCATCGGAGCACTGCTCAACTTCAGCAGCTTTGCTATGTAGACATGAATAATTCCTTGCTGTTGAGAGCTTGTAGGATCTTTAGTAGGACGCTTGGCTTGTCCTTGCTGGATGTCAGAACCAGACTCCTTCCACCCCAAACTGTACAAATTGTCAAGCGGCTCCTATGAAGCAAAATCACCCGCCATTTGGAAACCACGGCTTCATCAAGAATACAACGACCCAAACACCCATCAGGTGGACACTGGATAAAGAAGATGTGGTTTTTCTGTAAAGTGGAGTGTTATTCTGTCTTAAAGAATGATAAGTTTGAGTTATTTATACTCAAATGGATGGACCTTCAGGACATACTCTTAAGTGAAATAAATAGGTCACACCTCTGTACATATCATATCTGTTCTCTGGTATGAGAAACTGAAGATGTTAATGAGCTCTAGTATGTATGATGGATATTGTGAAATAGAAAATATTCAAAGGGAAATGCAGTGGAGGGTGAGTAATGAGGGATAAAGAAA
>PVIC010011105.1:0-42055 GCA_004025085.1 Thryonomys swinderianus
TTCCTTCCTTCCTTCCTTCCTTCCTTCCTTCCTTCCTTCCTTCCTTCCTTCCTTCCTTCCTTCCTAGGACCCTGCATTGCAAGGAAGGCACCAGAACCACTGACCTAAATAGAGCCCATTTCTTTCTTTTGTAACAGGGATCACACCCAGGGCATTGCACTTGCCAGGCAGGTACAGTGCCACTGAGCTAAAAAATCCCTGGCCCTAATTTTTCTTATCTCTGACAGAATCTTGTTCAAATTACTTGTAGAAGTGGATTCATCTCTACTGGATTCATGTTTGCTTCGTGGTGAATAGAATTCGTTTGCTGAAATACAAAAATGACTTCTTGTAAGACACTGTCATAAAAGGGGCTCGTATGCATAGGACTCCCAGTTATACAAATTATTCTATCGTTCTTATCAGTTTTCCAAGGTCCTCTTTTGTGAATGTCCTTAGTTGTGCTACTGTGTTTGTCTTGATCTCCTGAACTGATTCAAATGGTTGACCTTTCACCGTCAATTTGACTCTGGGGAAGAGCCAGAAGTCACAGGGTGCCAGATCTAGTGTATCAGGTGAGTGCTGACACACCACAATGTTTTTATGGGCCTGCCTTTCTGTTGGATGCACTTGGCAGCAGATTTCACTTTTTTTTTTTGAGACAGGGTCTCGCTTTGTAGTTCAGGCTGGCCCTGAGCTCCCTATGGTGCCCAGGCAAACCTCGAACTCAGCATTCCCCCTGGTTCTGCCTCCTGAGTGCTGAGACGACAGGCGTGAGCCACTACTTCCGGCACTGTGATATGTGGCATTGATGGCTGGTGGGCATGAGTCACCACACCTAGCAATGTATGTGGTTACCGGGATTGAACTCAGGACCTTGCACTTGGGAGGCAGGTGCTGGAACCACTGAGCTAAATCTCCGGCCCCAGATTTCACTTTCTGATCACCTCTCCTAAAGAAAAGAAAGATTTTTGCAACTGCTTCAGGAAGGGGCAAGAATGATGGAATAAATGTATTTGAAGTGAGAGGGGATACTTTGAGGAGGATTAATGTAACAAATTAAAAAAATTAAGCGAGACCCTGTCTCAAAAAAAAAATTAACCACCATATAGTTTGATCACCCATGTATATAATGTGTGTATATTTAACCACCTGGAATTGAGTCTTTTTAGAAATTTATTCTGTTAATAAGTATACAACAGATACCACAGAATTTCTGGGTACAAAGGGAGTTCTTCCATGATCGCTTTTCCAGTCTCATGCAGCTCAGCTGCAGTTTGGGCTCCTGTCCAGAATCTACTTTAGAACATGAAGCACCCCATCATCAGATTTCCCCAAATTTCAAGGTTTGCAAAAATGAAATTTCTTTAAAATTCAATGCTGAGGCTTAGCACAAAAAGAGATATTGGTGACAATCTCCTCATCGCAACTGATTGGAAGGGCTTCTCCCACGCCTTCCGCTGCCCTGGAGAGATTTTTCTCTCTCTCTTTTTTTTTTGTAAAACACATGTTTAAAATAGATATTCACCTTGGAAATATTTCTAACACTCACAGACTTTTCTGGCATTGGTGACAGTTGTGATGTTCTTTGATAGATTTCTACTTTGCTTTCCATAGTATCTCCATGCTTTAAAGCAGACAATGCCTGAAGTTTTATCTCCAGGAGATATTTGCTCTGGTGAGAAAGTCCTAGAGTCTCCCGAGAAAGGCTTCCTCAAGTTGGCTGTGGTGGCGGCAGGCACAGGGGTCGGATGTTTATGCAGCTGGGCAGCATCCTGCGTGAGCCCTACTGCCTGCCTGCTGGACCCTCTCCTTCCCCACATCAGGGTCACCACTGGGACGAAATGCTCTCCTTGTCTACTTCTCCCGCTCCCAACAGCAGCAGTTAGCGTTTCCTCTACCCAGGCGTCTTCCAGCCTGAGAGAAAAGAGGATCTCCTGAGGCTCAGCAGAGCCGGGATCGGCCCTGGGAACCAGGCCAATGTGCTGGGGTCTCCAACTCCCAGCAGCCTGAGAAATGAGTCCAGGAGGAGGAAGAAAACCACAGGATGATGAAGAGGACGTATACTATGTTGCCTGCTTTTTGGGCTTTGGCCTAAACTAGCTGGTTTATGTGTCTCCACCCTGTGCGGTACAGTGCTGGGTGAGCACGCCACCACTCAGCCCTCTGCGAGCTCTTATTCTGTCTCCTCCCTGGAGAGGGTGGTGTGTCCTTCTTCCTCACAGTAGTGGGTGTATTTCCCTGACCTGGTGCAGGGCAGTGAGATCTGCCTCTCTGGCTTCCAGAAGGCTGAAGAGAGTGAAATCTCCACTCCTGAGTATGTTCTCCCAAAAATGGGATTATGTAAAATCATTTAGATTGTTACAGTGATTTTTAAAGCTATGACTAATCCTATGTGGGAAGCTATTTATATGTCTTTATAATTACTGGCATCAAATGAAGGCAACGAATTTACGGAAATGCAGGCTGAATACAACTCTGGGAGCAGAATCATCTAGGTGCCTGGTTAAAGGCGCAGTTTCTGCTTTGCTGGGTTTGGGTGGGGCCCAGAGTCTTTATTTCGAAGACAGGTCGTTGTGGACTGCTCTGAGAGAAATGCCGCCTTACACGGGGTCAAACAAAAACCAGTGCGGCCGCCCTAGGGCACACAGATGTTTCTCCAGCACATAATCAGGCAAAGGGACTCACATTCACGTGGTGAAGGAACATATCCATTTAGGAGGGGTCTCCCAACTTCCACGTGGGACCAGGGCCAGGGTGCAGGGGGAAGAGGAGGAGAAACACGCCAAGTCAGCGCCTGTGCTCTTCACTCGTGGACATCGCAGTCTGGGCCGCACGCAGTGGCTGGCAGGCTCCCGCCCTGCGTAAGGACGTGGGCTGTTAACCGTCCACGTTGCCTGCACCCCTTCACTGGCAATTCATGGGCTATGACATTGAGTCACGGACACACAAATGCGGACACATAGCCTTGTACCAAGAAGTGTCCCTCTGTGACACAACAGCATTAGGAAAAGGGCTAATGACACAGGAAGCATCTTCTCTGCCTAACGAAAGCATCAGCCACCACCGCATCTTTCCCTCTCTCGTCTTTCCGTACAAGGCCTCTTTCCCCAGGTCCCTCCACTCAACAGCCCACCGGCCGGGTCAGCACCAGATCTCAGCCGTGGCTGACTAGCGGATCTCAGCCTGGGGTGGATGTCTCCTCCCCGGGGCCACTGGACGGCTCGCAGAGCGCTCTGCCTGCTCCTTCCGCGGGCAGCTTCTATGGGCAGCTTTCCTGCTTGCTAAGCTTCTGCACGGCAGAACTTTTTGTTTTTTAAAAAGTTCCCCTTGGGAAGGGCTCCATTTTGGGTTGGATCCCTTCCAGCCAGCTTCCCAGGCTCGGCAGAGTACCAGAGTACTTGAGGCCCTGTTCTTTCCCTTTCTCAAGTTTCAGGAGCTAGAGGTCCCGCTGGAGGCTGGAGTCGGAGCGGAGAGGGGAAAGCAGCAGGAAGGGGGGGGGGGGCGCTCCTCATTTTAAATTTGGTTTTGGCCTTTCAGAGCCTCCTAGAGTATAATCTCTGCAGTGAGTCCTCCTTCTCCATCCCTCCTCCCCGCGTGACACGGCTCTTAGAAGAAAATGAGTGCTACATTTCAAGCATGACTGACTCACATTAAATACTTAGGATGACTGGTAACTAATTTCATTATTATTTCTACAGCTACATTTCTTTTGTGGTTTTAAAAATGGCTTTTTGGGCTTTGGCTTAAGCTAGTGGTTTATTTGTTTCAACCCTGTATGATACTCCCAGTTCTGGGCGAGTACTCCACCACTCAGCTCCACCCCCAGCCCTGGAGTCTTGGTTATAATGGCGTGTCTGCTTATAACTTAATTACAAATAAAACTGCAAACCAAAGACACGAGAAGGCTCGAGGAACACAGGACAGACAGGAAGTTTTCGGCATCCCCCAGAGTACATGACCAGGTGCCGCACAGACAACCCGGGCATGAGTCCCTACCGGGCACTGTCGCCCAGGTGACTTCTGGATCTGCACTGCACGTCCCCAGGTACCGGCCCTTCCGCTTTCTGTCTGGAACATGAGGAACAACAGGACTCTCCTATGTGAGCTCAGTTGCATATTATGTGTATTAAGTTACTGAGTAAAATAAGCAGGAACTGTGTTCTCTCCCACCCTCCTCGCCGTCTTTGCTGACAGGCCCCGTCCGCCCAGCTCCCTCCCCCATGGTCCTCTAGGCAAGTGCCAGGCCCAGGAGAGCATCTCAGCTGTCCCTCTCCGTTCCCACAACCTGCCTCCCTGGCTCCCATGGACCCGACGGTGAAGGAGCCAAAGGTAGGAGATGGCCCCAAAGTCACGGCCCGGACCTCTGCCTCCCTCCTGGAAAGCCTGCGTTGGGAGACAGCCTCACTGACAGCAAATGGGTCAAGCACTGTTCTTCTCGCGGCCTTCTGCAGAGACCAAGAAGCAGCTCAAGGTCTGAGCTTTCCATCAGGTGTTGTGCTTCTTCCTGTTACCCAAAGTCTTCTAGAATGCAGGATACTAAAAACAAGGCTCTACTGATTGCATCAGAAACAAAATATAGTGTACTGGATATCATGTACACTATCTTATCTTGTAAAAGTGGGATCATTTTGTATATAATTCAATGTACATGAGGGGAAAAGAAGGTCAACACCTAGAACTCCTGCAACACAAGTTGAACAGGTGGCTGTGCTTCTCCACCTTTCGCAGCAAGGCCGGTTATTAGCATCTTGCTACCGGTTTAGAACTGGGCGGCACCTCAAGGGAGGCCTTGACCACACCATCCCAGGGCTGGACCAGCTCCTCTTTTTTTTTTTGAGACAGGGTCTCACTTTGTAGTTCAGGCTGGCTCTGAGCTCACTATGTAGCCCAGGCAAGCCTTGAACTCAGCAATCCTCTTGCCTCTGCCTCCGAGTGCTGGGATTACAGGCGTGAGCCACCACGCCTGGCACTGTGGTATGTAGTATTGATTGCTGGTGGGCGTGAGTCTCCGCGCCCAGCACTGTATGTGGTTACTGGGGATCGAACTCATGACCTTGCGCTTGCGAGGCAGGTGCAGGAACCACTGAGCTAACCCTCCGGCACTGGACCAGCTCCTCTTTTGAAGGACCCAAGGATTGGCTGCCTAGAGGATCATGGCCCTTAGTGGCTCTAACAAGAGCGAATGTCCCAGAATGCCTGAACTGCCGGAAGCCTGGGTCCGGAGAGCCAGCCTGGTCCCCCACAGAAAGACACATGTTCTGCATCCTGACATGCTGGAGGCACACAGCATCCGCGGGCAAAGGTCCAATGGGGCTGTCCTGGGATATCTGGTACTTCATTACTTTTTAATTTCCCAAATGAAAATGGATACTACTGAAATGCTCTATCAATTACTATTTCTTGTGTGTTTGTTTATTTTTTGTGGCAGGGCCTCGCGCTGTAGTTCAGGCTGGCCCTGAGCTTACTACGTAGCCTAGTCAATTACTATTTCTTACTGATGCAAAATTCTTGAAAGATTTTGTCGTGCCCTCAAAAAGTAGGTAAGACTCCAAGAATGTGTTAGGCAGCCTGGGCAAAGAAAAGACAACGGCGTCTGTTCACAGATCTACCAGGTAACTCTGATCTCGGTCTCCTGTGTCCGCCGAGGGTCACGCCGGTCTGCTGTGGGGGCGAGTCCCCCGGAATGTGTGCTGCCTCAGTTCTCCACACACTTCGTTTTACACCCTCCTGTCGCCTGGCGGCGGAGTGAAGCCCACATCACGCTGCACGGAAGATGCGCAACTGTTTCTCTTTTCCTGAACATGTGGTCACTTTGTCCCACTCACCGTACTAACCAGTATAAAAGCATGTTGGTGCGCATCAAATTACCCAAAGAAACAGGAAGTCTCGGCACTTTACACAGATGGGCTTCCCCTGAAATAACTTTCAAAACTATTTTTTTTTTTAAACAGCTGTATCACTGAGCTACATCCCTGGCTCTTTTTATCTTTTGATACAGGATCTTGGTAAAAGGCCCAGAACGTGGGAGCCTCAAGTCTCAGCGTCACGAGGATTTGGTGCAACACCATGCCCAGATCTTAAAAATACACAACTTAATGTTTTTCCCATGGCCATTTATCATTTTACTTAAACATCTGGAAGGAGATTCAAAGCCATAACAGAGCACCCTGACTGCATGAAGGTGGGGTGACTGGGTCAGGGCTTGACACCCTCCTGGGTGACACACAGAGCAGTCCACAGTGGGAGAGGACCAGGAGCAGCGCCACTCCCAGCTCCAGAAGGCAGGACTTAACACTGCACATCCCTCTCCTAGAGCACTGCTGTCTGTCGCTGCTGTGACCTTGTCACTGTGCTTTTACCTGCACGCACCTTGGCGATGGTGATGGTACATGGCCAGGGAAGGTGGAACTGACCACTGTGGTGAAGCCACCAGCTCAACCCCTGTAAGGGTGCTACTCATCCGGACCCTGGTGGTGCTCTTAACAGTACTTCCTTCTCCTCCAAAGAACTGAGCTATAAGCACAATAGTTCTTTCCCCAGAAAGAAGTGCTCCTAAGAACCTCTGGTCAGAGAACCCAGAATGAATTCACACACACTTCAGGCTCATGTCTCTCAGGATAAGGTCAAAGCTGACCAACAGCAGTTGTCATACACCAGAAAAGATTGGCTTTTAGATCGTAAAGCCAACCATCCTGCTGCAGCCACTTGGGCTATGGAATTAATGTCTGGTTGGTGACTTGTTCTAAACTTCATTGGCCTCTGTGGGCAAATTCACCTATAACAGGAAATTCAGTGGAGCAGAGTCCATACTGCATCACCTGAATTAGGTATAGTTAGTCGTAACCGAGGTTATACCCTTGGCAGAGCAAATCTGGTTTATATTTCATTACTGTTTGTAAGAAAATTTGCAGACGATTCATTTGTGCTTCTTGAATTTTCAATGAAAACTTGATCATAAAAATTTCTTGGGCCAGGGATTTAGCTCAGTGGTTCTGGTGTCTGCCTCACAAGTGCAAGGTCCTGAGTTCAATCCCTGATACCACATATCACAATGCCAGGTGTGATGGCTCACACCTGTAATTCCAGCACTCAGGAGGTAGAGACAGGAGGATTGCTGAGTTTGAGGCTTGCCTGGGCTATATAGTGAGCTCAGGGTCAGGCTGAACTACAAAGCGAGACCCTGTCTCAAAAGAAAAAAAAATTCTTTTATTTTTATGGTGTTGGTATTGAACCCAGGACCATAACATATTGTAAGCAAATGATCTATCCTTTAGCTACATCCTAAATCCCCAAATTATTAACTTTTAAGTTGAAGATCATCACAAAAATGAACCAGAAATCTAAACCTCAATATGTTTGGAGATTACAATCCTAGCCTGTATCCCATTTTATAGATGTGAGCTCCAATCTTCCATTTCTTTCCCCTTGAGCATTACCATTAAGGATTCCTCACTTCATACAATCAAGTTGCACAAAACATCTTGAGCTCTTAAGAAACATCAGTAAGTATGAATTGTTTCCGTAATAAATAAGTAATCTAGTAATACTGATGCAGGTCTCAAATGTTACAAGAAATGAAATAGAACACAATGAAAGGCAACGAGTAATTCATCTTCTAAATCTACTTGTGAGTTTAACACATTCTTTCCTGTTGCCTTACAAACTCTGTTAGGAACCCCCGGAGACAGGGCAAGACACTGTAGGAATATGTTTGATATATAGTTGGATTAAATAACAACCTAATATATCAAACATATCACACAGAGGCCTGCAGAAAAGGCTTCCAGGGTTGACCAGGCTTGAGAATAGGCACAGTACGGCTGCAGGGGGGGCTCCCCACGGCACCCAGCCTGTCTGTGGAGCCCAGGTCTGTCTGTGGGTGAGTAACGGCAGCACGAGCGTGCCCCAGAGCTCGCGGACAATCTCATCTTACCCTGACGCCACTTCCCAAACTGAACCCTGCGTTCGGCAGTGCATGGTGGTCTGTCATTCATCTCTGAGAGATCACAGGTGAAAGCACATAGTTACATTTTAGGGGCCTGGGGTGGGGACAGACCAGAGTTATCATCACGAACTACTTTTTAACAAATGGAAACTGGAGAATAGAGGGTCACGAGCGGGGTAGGCTGAGCAAATTCATCACCCCTCCCCCAAGCTGTTCATCCGTTATGCACCCCAGTGACGAAAGGTTATGGGATGGGCGTGTGCACCTGCGCAGTGGGGTGTGCAGAGTTGCAGAATAGGGATGGAACAGCACTTATGCACTTATGATACCTGGAGGATGTTTTGAAGGTTACAGAGGAAGATGAAGAGAGACAATTGACCTCAAAATACTGACTGGTACTGGAGTCAGATTATTATTCCTTTTAAACTGGAGCACTAAATCCCTTTATAAAGGTGAGGTGGATATTGTATTTCATGCAGTAGTTTCATCACAGTGGAAGCCCTTCCTAGACAGAAACAAAACCCATGGTGTGGGCTGACGGCTTCTTCTGAACAGTGCTAGGGACAGTACTCATGTAGCCAGAGGCCCTGGTCCATCAGGGGAGAGATGTTAGACCGTGGTAAAATGTTCTGGAAGAAATCAAGCACCTTTCTTAACATGAACAAGGAGGCCACCCACATAAGTAATGACTCAAACCGTCAAGCCTGTCGACTCTGACCTCCTCTGAGGGGGTCCCTCAGTTCTCCCATAAATAAGAAGGGTGGATCACCGTAGAGTAGAGTAGGGAGTATCACTACTTCAGCAGTCATCCCTTTTTTTTGAGACAGGGTCTCGCTTTGTAGTTCAGGCTGGCCCTGAGATCACTATGGAGCCCAGGCAAACCTCGAACTCAGAAATCCTGCCTCTGCCTCCAGAGTGATGGGATTACAGGTGTGAGCCACCATGCCTGGCACTGTGGTATATGGTACTAATTGCTGGTGGGCATGAGTCACCATGCCCAGCATTGTTGTATGTGATTACTGGGGATCAACCAGGGACCTTGCGCTTGCTAGGGACATGTGCGGAACCACTGAGCTAAATCTCCAGCCCAGTCATCACTAATTTTTGAAGTGCTTTTACTGTTTTATAAAAGATTTAAATGCAGACTCCTCCATCTTCGAAGTTTCATCGTTATCTCTGGACCTTCTGCATTTATCTACCTCCTATGTAAGCATTTTCTAGACATCAACACAAGCCTATGACGCTGTATCATTTCTGCCCTCGCCACCCAGAGCTTCTTCCTCATGCATGCTACACAATCCTAGCAACCATCACCCCTAACAGCTGCACCGCATTCCTTGAAGGAGGTGTTCGTGTTGACTTCTCTCCCTACAAACAAGTGGGGCCAGGAGCACCGCCTTCCCCCTACTCATTTTCCTCTTCGGATTTCCTCAGTGGGACAGGTTCCCAAAGGACACACACAAAGCACAAAGGCCGAGGAGCCAGGCCAGCCTTCTCTGACAGCACCGCTCCTGCCTCAGCCGGGGCAGCCGACAATGTCGAAGGAAGGAAGGGCCTGATTCCTCACGGACTTCTTGCAAAGACCGCACAAGCCGTCCCCTGCCACACACTTGGAAGACTGGCACTTGCCTTGCCCTGGATCACTGTCCCCCTTTCCCACCTCTGGAATAATTCTTATTTTGAACCTTTTCTTAGAACAAAAGATCCTAAGATAGAATAAAAGGGCCCAGAAAAAGCCTCTTTACTGAAGACAACAATGGTGATGGGGTTACCAGTTCTTGAGCTGTACTGTTTGCCAGACACTGTGTTCTTATTTTATCTAGTTTAACTGTATCAGCTACTTTAATTGTTTTGCTAACAATCTTATACCGTAGGGACTCTCATAATATGTATATATTTTTAATTAAGAATCACACAGTTAATAAATGACAGGCCAGAGAAACTGGGATTCAGAGACAGACAAGAGTTCAGTCGAACAAAGGTACTGGACTAGGAGCTCTTAGAATGGAGCGAAAGGGTCAGGTCACATTAGCACCAGCAGAGTAGTGTTCCTGACACCACTGCCGGTCTTTTCGCTTGTGGAATGGAACCTAGAGTGATACACCCGGGAAGGATAAGGAGAGATAAGCACCGGACCTCTAAATGACAGTCAGTGGTTGTTTCTTCTATGGCTTCCATTCATGATTAAATTGATTTACAATTCAGAAACAAAGAAGTAATCAGAAAATAGATTTGTTCCTACATGTACTCTTGGCTCTAAAGTTTACAGGAAACACTCTGAAAAATGTCAAGGCAGTTCAAGACCCTCAAGTGAAAGGTCAGCAGAGAGAATGTGAGGAACCCTAAAAGAAGACAGTAAATTACATAGTGATGAGAACAATTTAAATACCTTTACCGAATGTGGGACGATGGTTAGTAGACCAGTCCTGGGGACCGGAAGGTTGGAAGAGCGCTCCCAACTGTAATGTAATGGACGCCTTACACATTTGTGTCTGCTTCACATCATTCTGGGCCCTGCTGATGAGTGGATTCGTACACTTCAGGGCTCTGATTCTACCCTTCGGTCTTCCAAGTCAAGAATTCTAGGCTCACCAAAATGGGCTGGAAGGGAGGGTGATGTGTGCCTTTTTTTCTTTTTTTTGAGAGAAATAGCCAGATTTCACTTCTTAATGCATGTGGGTCCTTGGAAGGTCAATTACAGGAACCAGTAAAGACTCATTTGAATATGGACATAAAAGAAGCCTCCTCTGGTTTCATCATCTTCCTAGGGAAGATGGCCATGGTGGGTAGAATGGGAGGTTCAATCTAAAAGCATCTCTTTCCGTTCAATGCCTCGTTCTCAGAACACACCCTCATGATGGCACCTTTTCAACATTTATCTAGATGACAAACCTCAGTGGAAAACACACCAGCTAACTAGTCTCCAGCATTCACCGAGAGAGGCTATTATGGGGTCCCACTTTGAGGTTCACATCGTTCTATTGAGACACAGCATTGTGACTTCCCTGTAAAAGGCACAGTGGAAACCAGAGAATTCGAGGCTGACAGTCTCATATCCAGTGACAGAAACTTTTGACAGGAAACATTCACCACCTGCTTTATATACTGGAACTAAATCAAGATCGTAAACGCCTGGATTCTTCCTCTGGATACCCACAGGAAGGTTTCTGGGCGGTTAATGTGAAAGATCGACCCACTGGATTTTTCTCCATGATGTTGGACAGGTGCTGGGCAGGCCGAGCAGGTTTACATCTGCTGGTTTAACTCCCGGAAGGAGGCAGGCTCACTGCAGCACCCTTAGTCTGTTTCACGGCCACCCATCGGGAGACCGACTGACACCAGAGAAGCGACCTCAAACGAACACTCACTTTTGGCTTGGCTCTTGGTTTCAGCTGCTCTAACTTCTTAGCAGCAGCCTCAATGGATGCTGCGGCCCCCAGTAATTCGGTTTCTGCAATGACGGTCGGGTCTTCTGGATCCACCCACTCTGTTCCTAAAATCAGTCCAAAAAGAGGTCATTCCTGGTTGGCACAGATGCAAGGGCACTGGCTTCCTTAGAGTTGGAAGGTGCGTGCAGGGAGGCCCCATGAGCCTGGCATGCATGGTCCCAGGGCACCTTGTCGCCAGCACCCACGAATGTCATCTGAGGTAAGATTAAGAGAACTAAGCTGGTTTTCTAAGCTGGTCATATGTACAACCTACCTGCGGGAGCAGTCATTAATGTAGCTTCCAAAGTCCAGATCTCACAGGCCAGGGCTGGGCCTCACTCTGCCTTCTGACCTGGCACTCATGAGTGGAAGAGCACCACTCTGAGGATACTCACGGCTGCCCTTCCCCCTGAGGAACACAGGAGGGGCACTCTCTACCCTCTACCCCTAACGCAAGGGAAAGGAAACTGGCCAGAAAAACCTTCCTTGTGAAGAGACTGCTTTTTGGCATACACAAAAGGATGTACCCACAGCACATTCCACACCATTTCTAATCATGAGGGCATTACGTGAATGAGAATAAATGTCCTGATGAATGAAAATGCATAGAAATATAAATGGCAAGACTCATAAGAGACGCAAGCAGTTCTGGATGGATTATACCGCCGAAGTAGAAATACAGCGGCACCTTGGTTCACAAATACTTTTGTCTGTCAACGATTTGGTCTGACAACATCTGGTTTTTCTTGGCAAACTACATCAGGTGATGGGCACGACCCACGACCCGAGCCATCTTTCTGACACAAACATAAATGTGGCCACCTTTCCCAAAACTGTAGAACAAACTGAATTGATGGACCGAGGTAACACTGCACTTAACATAAAGAAAACACTTAACAGCCCGGGGAGCTCCTTTTGACAACTAACTTGCCGTGAAAACCTCCTCGCTAGTCCTGGCTGCGTTGGCCAGTGCAGGGCTGTGTTGGCCGGGCTGCCCCTCTCCTCAGCCTCCCTCAGACCCCGGCCCTGCCCACTGAAGAGGGGGTGAGATGGCCCGACCCACCTTTCATGGCTTCTGCGGCCTGGATGAGCTCTGTCACGGCGCCCGCGACTCGTTTGGAGAAAGCAGCCAGCTGATGCTTGAGGTCTGGGGTTGGTTTCTGAAGGATCTATGGGTGGAAACATGAGAGGCATGAGAAGGGCAGAACCACTGCCCCAGGAGACATTTTAGTCGGCGGACACAGAGTCAAGCATCCTGGCTCCAAGTTGCGTCTCTGTCTTCGAGTGATTCCAGGATCTTAGGGGAAAACACGTGGACTCACTGGGCTTCAGCATCCTCATGGGAACCAGGAGGAGCTGGGAACTGGGGGTGCAACGAAGGCCCCTTCTGACAGTTCCCAAAGAGGACAGTCCTTACTTAGCCTTTGTTCACACTCTGCTTATATGGAAGACAAATACACATGAAAGTTACCTGGAGTACAAGAACATTCCAGGTGAAGATCAAAGCCCCAGGGTAAGGCCTGCTGGTACCTGAGACTCAGCAAATGTGGGACCAGAGGAAATGAGTGACTTGGGGGCTGTTGCAGACAAAATCTTCAAATGTGAGCAACAGCCAGTGGTCAGAATGTTCCTGAGCAAACAACCCATTTCTGGGCCATGAACCACGAACCCTCCCGGGAGGAGGCATAAGGGTACACTCTCTTTTGATCTAGTTCGAACATTTTTGAGATGTTTCACTTTTCGCTTTTCATGGCATTCTACAAGGTATTGGAATCTTCATGTCGGGTGTGACAGCACCACCTATAATCCGGGGGCGGTGGGAGACGGAGGCAGGATGCTCACAGGTTTGAGCCCAGCCCGGGCCACTCAAGAACTCAGCAAGATCCTGCCTCCAAATAGAAAGGGATGGGAAAGTGGCTTTACTGTCACGGTCCTGGGTTCCAGTCTCTACACCAGAACCAAAGCAAAGTCCAAAACCTCTATAGGATCACATCGGATATTTTTTTTTCCCCTCCGTGTCACCCAAGAATAGAAGTAAGGAAAGAGATGAGAGCCCCTCATCCTCTTCCACCAAGGGTTTAAATTCTGATGTGCGCCCTCCCATTCCTCCTCATTTTGAACTTCTCTCCCCTCACTCTTTTTGGTGCTTCCGGAACCATCAGATGCATCAGGACAGTCAGGAGAAAAGTGGAGCTGCTGCCTCTGCGCAGTCTGAGCCTCCGGCTGAGGGACAAAGCGCAGACCCTGGACCTGCAGCAGCTGTGTCCCAACACGGCCTCGCTGTTCACCGGAGAGCCAGCACTGAACCCCTCAGAACACTTTCTGCTCTGCCAAACCGGGACCACGCCCTCCCTTAGGGCTGCATAAAGATCCGACAGCTAAAAAATAGCTCCCAATGCCTGCGACCCAGGGATTGTTCAGAAGGGCTAATTATTCCCCTCTTGGTTCCCCACACCCTTCTCCACCTGGGCAGGGAGCACGGGCTTTTTTAGGAGTCTGAGAAAGATGGCGTTTGGACGCCAGGCCTAACGCCTTTGCACCATGACTCCCAGAAGCTTGGTCCAGCTGGGGCTGGAGGAGCTGGTGGGCTTCACCGTGACCAGCCCCAAGCAGACCGGGGCACCGATGACAGCTGTGCAGTACACGTGAGCGGATCAGCCAGTAGTGTTGAAGCAGTGCTCCCCAGCCCCGTGTGCCCCTTCATCACATCCACCTTCCCTCCTCCGGGAACCTGTCAGACATATTCTGTATGTGCTACTGTTCTATGATTCCACCTGCTCTGGTACTCGCATGCTCTCTCAAAAGGAACACACACACATCGCTGCGGATTCTAGGAACTCAGCACAGACCTGTAGGTCAGCGAAGGAACACATAAGTGAAAAGCAGACCACCATGCCCCGGGACAAGTTTTCACATGGCGCTTTCTGGACCAGCTGCAGGGGAACACTAGAACCATGCACAGGCGGTGCGAGGGAAGGTAAACAAACACCTTTCACTTTTTTTTTTCTTTGAGACAGGGTCTCGCTTTGTAGTTCAGGCTCGCCCTGAGCTCACTATGTAGCCCAGGCAAGCCTGGAACTCAGCAATCCTCCTGTCTCTGCCTCCCGAGTGCTGGGATGACAGGCGTGAGCCACCACGCCCGGCACTGTGGTATGTGGTATTGATGGCTGGTGGGCGTGAGTCACCACGCCCAACATTGTATGTACGTGGTTACCGGGATCGAACTCAGGACCTTGTGCTTGCGAGGCAGGTGCCAGAACCACTGAGCTAAATCTCTGGCCCCACCTTTCACTTTCTAATGTGCCAGTGGACGGGCCAGTTCCGGGTCTCTGTGAGTCTAGCCTCGGGTTGTGTATCTCCAGTGGGTGTAACAGTCCCTTCCTTACAGAGTCCTGGAGACATTATATAAACGAATATATATAAAGGGATGTCAACAGAATTGCCCTGGTGTACGGCCTGGACATAAGGGTTTTTTAAGTTCCTTAGGTGGTTTTCATACGTAGCTCTCCCTGGGAACCACTGTTCCCGACTCCTGACGGCGGCATCTGCACCAGTTAACTGTAAGACATCTGTATCATTTTGTCTGAGACAAATACATGGTTTAAGGACATCAGGCAGGAATGGTCAGGGCCTGGGTCGGAGCAGCTAAGGACTCCGTAGCGATCATCAAACAGCTTCTCCACAGCAGCTAACACAAGGTGGCAGCACTAGAATTTAAAGGTGAAAGACTGAGTGTTTTCCCCTGAGATCAAGAAAAGGGTAAGCGTTTGTGAAACAGTAAATATTCAATGGGAAATGGGGTTTAGGGCTAAGTAATGAGGGGAGAGAAAAAAACTGATGGTAAAAAAGAAAAAGGAAACGAAGCTTGTGTATATAGGGGCGGAGGATTGTGGGGTGGGTAGGGGAAGAGGCAACATGAGAAGTTGTGTCATATACTGGTACAAATTCTCAATGTTGAGTGTACATGTGATGTGTATATATAATGTACCAATAAATTAAATAAGTAAAAAAAAATAGGGTAGGCATTGTATTTGAAATGTCTACCAGTCCTGTACTAGAATTCCTAGCCAGTGCAAAAAGGCAAGGAAGAGAAATGATACAGATGGAAAGGGATAAATAAAATGTTTTGTTTTGTTTCCAGTACCAGGGATCAAACTCAGGACCTTGCGCTCACGAGGCAAGTGTGGCGTCCCTGAGCTGCACCTTCGGCGCGATGAAGTCTTTTTGTCTACAGGTGACAAACACATCCGCAGAGAAGGCTCAGTACCTGAGGTGCAACACATCTATTCTGGTTTTTACTTTCATATTTACCCAAGTTCTCTAAGCGCATTCCCCCCCCCAC
The DNA here is from genome assembly GCA_004025085.1 of Thryonomys swinderianus. Classification (NCBI taxonomy): domain Eukaryota; kingdom Metazoa; phylum Chordata; class Mammalia; order Rodentia; family Thryonomyidae; genus Thryonomys; species Thryonomys swinderianus. Next base: position 15,698 of record PVIC010011105.1, read on the forward strand.
TCCGCAGTGCTGCTGTTTGCTTTCTTTCTCCTTTTAGTAGCACACATTCGACTCCCTTGCCCCTGCAAGACATTATTGTCAAAAGAAAAAGCTAAGACACACCTCGAGAGGCTACAGAGCACAGAACTGGTATCCAGGGCTCTTGGGCGCTTTCTCTTGACTGATGCATGATATTTCTAATAGAGGGTGCTGGCACTTGTGGGCGAAATGGCATGGGGGAAGAGGCACGTGGGGGACGGCTGCTGACAACATGACCAGAAAGCAGTGTGCGGAGGGAGGAGCCAGAGAGGGAGACACAGGCCTCCCGAGACCTGCCTCTTCCGGCCAGGTCCTAACAGCACAGCTGACTATGGATTCATCAGTGATTAAACCACACAGGCGCACAGCGCTCCCATGATGCAGACACCTTCCAAATGCCCAACCTCGGGACACATGAGTCTGGCGGGTGCAGTCCAGATCCAAACCCTAACAGCAGCGTGTATTCTAAAAACTCAACGGAACAGAAAACCCCTCAGTAGGGAGAAGACTTCAGTACACTCTGTGCCAAACAAGACAAACAGAAGTGAAACTAGTACGTAAAGATAATCCACGCTGTAAACTAACGTCACGGGGTGTCTCCACACAGTCCTTAGAGTGGCTGCAACTAAAACACCCGACTCCACAGGAGGAAACAAAGATGTAGAGCAAATGGGACTCTCAGCCAATGCTGGAAGAAATGTCAAATAGGAAAACCACAATGCGAATGAGTTTGGTAGTTGCCGTAAAAAGTTAAACATCAACAGACCCTTCGGGATACTAACATTTTTAGGTATGTATCTAAAAGAAATGAATATATTCTGATGGAGAATTTATATGAGCGCTCTTCAAAACTTTATTTGTAAAAATCAATCCCTGAAGACAGCCCAACTGCCCATGAACAGGTGAGCGGATAAGCACATTAGGACACATCCATACGACGGAATACCACTTAGCAGTCAAGGGGACACCTTTCTGATGACATATACATGGATGGAAGTGAAAGAAGCCAGACAAAAAGTAGATGTGCTACGATTCCACTGATACAAGAATCTAGAAAATATGAACAAAGCTACGTTAATAAAAAAGCAGGTCGGTGGCTGCCTGCCAGTGGAAACTGAGAGTTGATAAATACATTCTTTAATACGATTGTGCTGATGCTGCTACAGATGCATGCACTTCTGTCGGTGCTCAAACGGTACTCATATCCTGAGTGAGGTTTAGCATGTATTAGTCACACCTCATTAGAGCTGGAAGATTCACAGGTGTGGTGGGAGAGTCACTTAAATCAAGGTAGAAGGCTTAGACCTCTGTCTTTAGCAGAAGAGCCCTTGAGACAGCGCAAGTACCACTTCTGTGCACACTGTGCGTTCTAAGTGAAAGGACCCCAACATCAGATAAGGGGGGAGGGAAGGGGTTCTGTTTTTATGCCACCATAAACCAACACAATTCCCAATAGCAGGCAATAGACAGACCCACATTCCATTCTGTTGGCCGAAGTGAATTTTAACCCTGTCAGTGATCTCACAGTTTTGTTGAAACACTGAGGTGTAAGGCAAGGTGGCTGCTCCTTCCCCTGTGAGGTTTTATACTGCATTGCACAGCAAACGGAGGCGGCCAACACCCTTCCACTGGGTGTTCCCAAAGCTTCTTTGAGAAGCTCCCAGGGCAACAAGGAAGTGGCTCTGCCTCCGCGAAATCCTGTGTGTTGTGCAGGGGTGAGTGGATTCTCCAATAACAGCACACCCCGGGCAGGGATCCAGATGTGGGATCTCTATATTCTGAAAGGTTCCAAGTGGGATTCTGGGTCTGTGGCCCTCTCCAGTTTGAGAACCATTCTGCACGTCTACACTCCGTCTCTAAGATGATGGCCGAGGGTGGCAGCAAGCGGCCCAGAGCTCTCCTCTCAAAGGGGTCCAAGACCCACAAAAGCTTAACCCTGTTACAGTCATGGTACTTACTTGTGCCTATGTAGAAGAAAAAGAGAACAGGACTGGGAAAGACACAAAATTAATTTTTTCTTTTTTTGAGACAGTCTCACCTTGTAGTTCAGGCTGGCCCTGAGCTCACCATGGAGCCCAGGCAAGCCTGGAACTCAGCAGTCCTCCTGCCTCTGCCTCCCGAGTGCTGGGATGACAGGTGTGAGCCACCACTTCTGGCACTATGGTATGCGGTACTGATTGCTGGTGGGCGTGAGTCATCATGCCAGGTACTGTTTTATGTGGTTACCGGGGATCAACCAGGGACCTTGCACTTGCTAGGCAGGTGCCAGAACCACTGAGCTGAATCTCCGGCCCCAAAATTAATTTTTTTTTTCTTTTTTGAGACAGGGTCTCACTTTGTAGTTCAGGCTAGCTCTGAGCTCACTATGTAGCCCAGGCAAGCCTTGAACTCAGAAATCCTCCTGTCTCTGCCTCCCGAGGGCTGGGATTACAGGCATGAACCACCACGCCCGGCACCCAAAATTAATTATTGATGTATTTTTTAAAAATTAAGGGTCTGAAGCAAACACTACAGGTTAATTAACAAAGCCAGTTAATTACAGATGGTGGGTACAAGGGTGTTAATATTACTGTCTGTGTTTTTAAGCCCCTTTTCCAAGGACTACTAGGACGTGGTACCCAGAAAAGATGAAGAATCTTTGGCTTTAAGGTCTTCCACATTACAATGGCTAAAACAGCGTAAGCTCATTCATATTTTTATGCATCTAACTTTAAGACAAGTCCCCCCTAAAGGAGAGCCCTGTACACCTTAGAGTCAATGTAGTTCTCCAGATGGGTGGATACTTTAAAGCATAACTTCTAAGAGCCTTTTCATTCTCCATTTGTGAAAAGTGGATGATTGCCTGGCCTATGTTCAGCCTTCAGGGTCTGACCTGTTCTCTCTGAGATGCTACATCCGAGGATCAATTCTCCATGTGTTCCAGGAGGGTGACCCCAAGACCGGCTACAGTTCCGGTTTAGATTAGTTTTCTTCACTAGATACCATGGTTGATCCCCGGTACTACCAAAAAAAAAAAAAAAAAAAGGACTCACCTGGTCATACATGATCTTTCTGCAAAGACTAAGGGGTGGAGTGTGTGTATGGGCCTCGTTTTATTTTTAACTGCTTTTGTCTTCTGCCTATAAATATTTAATCCTCATATTCTTGCTCCTATCCTACAGAGAACTTAAAATTCTGATGTGTTTAAGTTAGCAAGTTGGCTTTCAGACTCTGTCAGTTAGAATTCCCTCTGAAGACTCGATGTGAGTTTCAATGTTGGGTACGCTTTCCTTTTCTTCGTCTGCCGGCAGTCGGCCCCTCTAGACTTGTGGCTCAAAGGTCTGTCCGTGTGTCACAATCCTCCTGGCTCGTAGCCTTATTTCAGCTCAGATCTCTTCAGAGTCTGCTCTGTTGAGGGAGTCAGGATTGACAATACGAAGTAGGGAGAACTTACTTTTTCCCAGCAGAACTTGGATGCTGACAAAGGCTCACACTTGAGGTGACAGAGCTCTCACAGTGGTTCTATAACTTTTGGTTAGGAATGTAAAATTTTTTGTAGCGTCTATTATAATTCCCTGGAAAGAGGCTTGTTTCCTTCCTACGTTTTTAATTAGAAAATACCCTTTAAAGAGTGTCTGGCTTGCTAAAGAGAATCAAAATAAATCTACAAACCAACAAATACACATTCTATTTAATTTCATATCCTTGACTCTCACAGCCATCAGCACTTGGTACCTTTACAGTACAAAAACGAAATTCTTATTGCAAAAGGTGAGATGATAGATTCTGTTTATTTTGCAAAATTTGTTTCCCCATCATTTGGTTTTTCTTCCTACTAATAATTTCATGTTAGCAATACCGCCCAAAACCCTCTGAACGCTCTGGGAGAAATAAAAAATTCCTATGTCTACTGTGAGCATGAACTACAATAATTACACAGAACAAGGAAAAGTGCATATGGACACCTTTAGCAGATATGTCAACACTCAAGTTGGAAACATAAAAGGTTTGAGTACCGTGGCTATAGTGGACATGGGGGAGAGTCAATGACAGAACACAACTAACTCGGATGTGAACATTAAGAGAAGCACACATGCCATAAGTACGTGTTCTTACCAGGGCCCTGGGAAAGAAAGGAGTGGTCTTCCTCCTTTCCTCTTAATATTCCGTCCCCAAGACACCTTTTCAATTACAGGCAGCTGTAAGGAAGGCCCTCTGACTGTGCAGCTCGGGTACCATTCCCGGACCTTCTTCAATGCTCCTGGAGACCAGGGATCCTTCGGCCTCCCTCCAGGCACAGGAGACAGCCATTTCTCTCTGAGAAATACTCCTGGAACATGCTGGGATGCCTTGCCTCACCTGCTCGCCCAACAAGGCAGGCGCAGAGCAGAGGCGAAGGCCCTGGCGGACGCAGCTGCTGGCTCGCAGGCAGGGTGGGGTGTGAAGGCAGGCTGAGGTCAGGGAAGGGGACCTGCTTCCTTCTGCAGGGGGAGAAAGCTCTTAAGGAAGGAGTGTCTTTCTCTCCCCCATCAGATGCCTTTTTCTGGAGAGTGAATAGGGAATGGTCCTCTCCACTGAGCACCTCCAAGGCCATCTGTCCCCTTCTTTTTTTTTTTTTTTTTTTTTGAGACAGGGTCTCGCTTTGTAGTTCAGGCTGGCCCTGAGCTCACTATGGAGCCCAGGCAAGCCTTGAACTCAGCAATCCTCCTGTCTCTGCCTCCCGAGTGCTGGGATCACAGGCGTGAGCCACCACGCCCGGCACTGTGGTATGTGGTATTGATGGCTGGTGGGCCATCTGCCCCCTTCTTATGGGCGTGAAGCTCTTTGTTAGAGAAGAGGCTGGAGGCGGCTGCCCAGGCAGTGACACTCTCAGGAGGTGACTCGCCCAGGGCAAAGATGGAACCTGCCCGGCTGGACCACAACCATCTCGTCAGGGATTCACCTGCACAGGTGAGGGAGGGCAGTTCCACAGTGAAAGGGATGGGAAGGCCGGGGAGTATGAAAGAAGAGATCCCTGCGACACCTCCCTCTGCGCTACGCAAGAGACGGAAATAAAAGCATGAGAGAGAAAACAGGAGGAAGGGAATGCAGACGGGAGGCCACGCTTGCTGCCGCAGGCCTGGGAACAGCTGCTTCCCCGTGGGAGACCTCAGGCGGCGCTCAGAGGATCACTCAGGCTCAGCCCGGGACGCTCAATTAACCTTCAACTCAAGCCTCCTCATGGCTGAGGAGGTTAACCGAAGCCCAGGTGAGAACGGACCGTGGAGCTGTTCACCTGGCGTGGCCAGGATCTGCACTCTCAACCCGCCTCTAAGACACTGTCCAATGTTAGATATAACAAGATTCTAAAGGACTCAGAATACATGCAGTCGCCACCCTTTACCCACGTTCCCCAGGGTAACTAACTAGTCGGAAAAGAGTAAATGGAAATGCCCGGAATGAACAGCCCCAGAGCCCTGTGTCTCCTGAAATGCTTAATTACTTTACTAAATGCCCTTATTAAGTATATTTGTAATGACTAATTTTTGGCTAGTTTTATTGTTAATCTCTTACTCTGTGTAATTTAGAATTAAACTATCACAGGTGATTATACACCTGGGATAAGGGATAAGGACAGAACATGTAGAGTTGGTACCATGCCTTGGAATATACACTCCAGGGTCAAGGGTGATCACTGTGTCTTGTTCCAGAAAGTTCTGGAAGCCTTGCTGAGTGTATGTTTTTTACCCCGAATTTCCTGGACTAAACACACTAAATACATTACCACAAACCTAGCTCTTGTAACCACTGAGAACTCTGGTCTGTGTGTGTGACAGACAAAGATGTCCTTTCCTCGGCCCACATGCTTTTCCTTGACCGCCACTTGCGTGGGTGTGGACACTGGGCACTCAAAGCCTGTACCCAAGATGAGCTCTTCACCCAGAAGATACGCATCATTACTGACTGTAGTTACCAGGATGCAGAACAAAACCAACGACCCCTTAAAAGATCTAAATGGTTATCAAGAGAAGAAGACTTATTTTTAAGGATAAAGCAGTGGGATGCTAGAATGGGCACAGAGCTGGAGTAAAGATAGCTGGGATTTTCTCCTAGGCCCGAACAGCAATGTGGCTTCAACCAAGGGACCAACTTCCGTGCTTCTTTTTTTTTTTTTTTTTTTTTTGCTTTTTGAGACAGGGTCTCGCTTTGTAGTTCAGGCTGGCCCTGAGCTCACTGTGGAGCCCAGGCAAGCCGCCGCGAACTCAGCAATCCTCCTGTCTCTGCCTCCCGAGTGCTGGGATTACAGACGTGAGCCACCACGTCCGGCATTTTCCGTGCTTCTTGAATCATTCTGGCTGGCTCAAGCGGTCGTACAGGACAAAAGGGAAACGCTGCGGGTGCCCAGCAACGGAAGGCCCGACAGCCCTCGTGCCCCCAGGGAGGCTGTGAACAGGAAAGAGGTCTGCTGTATGTCTTTTTCAGGTTTGGAAGAGCAGGAGAGGGCACACACCAACTGAACGTGCTGTCTCAGGGCCTCCCCCAAACCTTACAAGGTTCTAAAGATGTGTCCTGTGCCGCCTCTTGGATCTCTGTGGTTAGATATTTGGGGCGTGCCAGAAAGCAGAGAACCCCAGGACCTGGGAGTCTGGCATCTTCCATGTTTGCTCCATACTGGCCACACCGGCCTGGGGGTCACCGTCACCATGGTCTAAGGTCTTGGTCCCGGGACGGGGAGCAGTAACGGGGCCAGAGCCACATGTAGCTCCAGCAGCGGTCCTCCCCAGCATGTCCTCAGGGCACGAACTAGGGTCGCTGGGACAGGAGTCTTGAGGCATCTCAGGGTGCCCCTCACACCCTCCCACCTCCCTCTGCCTACTCCTCGTCCTCACTGGTCCTGCCTCTCCGGCGCCAGAGAGCGCCTGGCTCTCCTGGTTCTACGGCCGCCGCCTGCACACTGCACTTTCTGCCTCGTGTGCTGCTCCGCCTCCTCCATTCGGCCCAGGTGCTCCCTCCCATTCGACACAGCTCCCCCGAGCCCCCAGTCCCCGCGGCTCCTCACCACCAGGACGTGCTCCAGGAGGTCCAGGTAGCCCAGGGTGCACTCCGTCCCGTACCGCAAGGCCCGCGTGCGCACCTCGTCGCTGACGTCAGGGTGAAAGGACGCTTGCTGGAGAGGAGAGAAAGCGATGCCGATGTCTTAGAGCAAGAGGGGCCTCGAACAGACAGCTCCCGCCCACAGGCTGGGCACGGTGCAGCTGGACCCTTCTTCTGAGAAGCTGGCCCTCCTCCCTCCCCAGGAGGTCCTCTCACGGGCGCACCGACTCTGACAGGAACAGCAGCGTCTGCTTCTTCCTTTGCGATTTTCAAATTTAAAAAAACCCAACATGTGCCAAAGTATCCAGAAAGGACCTGGAGGAGACAGCAACCAGCTCGGGCTGGCTCAGCCACAGGGAGGGCTCTGTAGCCCGGAAGCCCCTCTGGCACCGTCAGTGACTCACCCTGCTCTACACACATGCCGAGACGGGCAAAGCAGAGGACGTGGCCTACAGCATGCCAGCCCTTTTTCTCGCACTTGAGTCCTGCTATCTCCAGCTGTTCATACTTTACCCTTCAAATGACACTGTGATTCATAGGGTTGTCAGATAAAATATACTCAGTTACATATGAATTTTGGATAAAATACAACCAGTTAAACCAGAATTTCAGGTCAACAATAAAAATGTTTCTAGCACAAGGATGCAATAATCTGCCTTTCATTTGCTGAAACTGGCAACCTCATCCCCTGGGCTATTCTTCCTCCTATAGCTTCACTCTGGAAAGGAGGTGTCAAGGAGGCCTTCAGAAATACAGAGAGCACACCACTACAAGTAGGTCTCAGATGAAGTCAAACAGAAACCACACATCGGCATAAAAGGTCAGGCTGAAGGGGATTAGCAAGCAGCCCCCCTAGGGTCGGCGGCAGGGGGACACCTGTGGATCCTCTCCTGCTCTGTCCCCACCCTGCAGGGAGTGGCCGCACCTGTCCTTTAGGAGCCAGGATTGACTCATCTGAAGCTAAGGGGCCCCGGGGCAGAACCAGGAGCCCAGAGCGTCCTGGACACAGCCACGCATCTTGTTTATTCCTGTACTTGTGCCTCCAACAGTGCGGCACAGGGCTGTGCTGTCTGAGGGGACAAGGCCCCGGGAAGATACAACCATCCTGTCACCTCTAGCCGGTCACATGCAAGGCTCGCAGTGAGGGCTGAGAGGTGAGGATGAGGAGATCTGTCTGCTGTGATGGCTCTGTGACTTGGCAGAACCTTTGGGAAGACAATCTGATAGTAATTAAAGTGTCATGTCACGGACCCACTAATTCCACTTCTGGGAGTCCAGCCTAAGCAAACACTCCCCAGATATACCCAAAGATGTTTATTATGGGGAAGTTCGTGATAAAAAATGGAGACAACCTAAATGACTAATAATAGGGGAAAGATAACATTCACTATCAGAGTATCTGGTGGCCATTAGCGGGTCAGCAGCAATGAGTCACAGCCAGACAGAAACAGCCATGCCACATCACCAACAGCGGCCCACAGGAAATGTACCCCACATAACACGCACACGAAAGCAAAGACAGAGAGGAGCCCAGACATTCCCTGGGGACTAGGCGACCCCGGGGGGTCAGCGACCCTCCCTCCTGGACAAGCCGAGCCCATACTGGTCTCGCTGCCCCTCTGCCTTTATCCCGGCCGCCCCACTCCTTGCAAAGGCTTAAACAGGGCGATGTGGCATGTAAGACATTCTTTCTGATCCATTCAGCAGCCTGGGTTCCTGTATGTGCCTGACCGCACACACCTCCTCCTGGTGAGCTATTTCCTCTCTGCCAAGGGGTCAGGGGCGGCAGGTGACCAAAGAGCTGTCAATGTCCCTTGGTTCACTCCTAAGTCCTCTCCTGGGAGGCAGCTCAAGGCTTGGCAGTGACACTTGTCAAGTTTGATTTTGGCATGTGCAACAGACCTACAGGCTACACAGCTCTGGCCGCCTGGTGTTCTGCAAAGCCAGGATAGGCTGGGCCCAGGGCAGCTGAGACTGGGCAGAAGCATCCACACGCTTTGACCTAACTCCTGCTCTGGAAATGGAAACCGGGGCCAGAAAAACTTAACTATGTGAGTTGCAATTCATTTCTGCCTCAAGGATGGTCTTTTTCTAGCTCTCACTTCATGTCAGTGAGGCGGGCACAAAAGTCCCTGGCAGTTGTAAGCCGGGCAGTCATAAGCCTCACAGCCAGGAGGCTACAAAAACCAACCACGGTCTGGTTCTGCGAGGAAGGAGTTGAGTGACCTTGGTAATGCCACCAACCTCTCTGAGCCTGTGTCATGTTGGAACAATTACTCTTATCCATGTGTACAGACAAATGAGAAAATACAAACAAAGCCCTTCAGAACTCTGAGCCACTCTCTGTGGCACTGTGAGGCTCTGGGCCACATCTTGCCAGGTAAATCCAACTCTCTGGGTCTGTAACCCCTTTGAGACCTCTCATGTCTGTTGGGCAGAATCCACTGAGTAACGGCAGTGGGAAATGCCTGTGGCTTCCAGACAGAACCCAAACTCCCTGGGCTAGTCCTTCACGAAAATGGCTTGGCCCCATGTCCACCCAGCCATGCCCTCATCCATCCTCTACCACACCTAGGAGACCCCAGCTGTGGTGGTATCTCCTGCGCCCAGGGCCTTGGAGCCCTCCAAGAACTTGCAAACCACCTGCCCCTTCTCCGGGGTTCCCAAGAAGCCATTAGCACTGGACCCTGCAGCAACAGACCTCTGTGGCACAAGGAATGTCTCCTCCTTCAGATTCCAAAGTTAACCGGTCCCTTCTGCCTTGACTGTGGCAGGGGCGTCACCCACTGATGGCTGAGCAGCTGTCATAGTCCCTGGGGGGAGGCTACTTCCAGGAAAGGGTGAAGCTAGTGGGATAAAGGGTCCTGTGGGGTTTTCATGGTTCCCTTCATCAAAGGATGAACAATTACTGTAAAATAGAGGTCTCCAGGGCTACCACGCAAGGGCAGGCTCGGAGCCACTGCCCTTATCCCCGGGCGGCAGGAGGCTCCTCAGGAAAGTCCGGCACGGTTCGTGAGTTTCTGTGTTCCTCTAACTCATCTCCTCACCCAAGGATGTCAACACCTTTCTGTCACAAAACACCCGAGCCAGGGAGGCAGGAGAGCGCTAGGGGCAGAGGGAGCAGGGTACATACTTGCAGTACCCAGAGTCTCCGGTGCTGCTGCCACAGGGACCCCCGTTAGCCTCGGTGAGGGGCCCCCTGCCTGCTTTAGAACTGCACAGTGGGTGACACAGACCGATCTGAGCAGCACTTCCCCAGGTGGTGCTTACGCCACCCTCCGTTTACTATAAAGTCTGGAGCTGCTGCCTGCTACCTATTCCTGCCCCTCCCTCCTCCAGGGGACAGGAAACAACTCAATCATGGCCCAGAACCACCTACCCGCCCACCTGAAACACCACCAAGACCTTTACCTTGCAGGCCGTCAACATATCCGACACGGCCTTGCGGCTCAGATTGGCGGTCGCTATCACGTCCTCCTGTCTGCACGAGTTCCCAGCTGCCACGGCTTTGGCTGTTGCCATGGTGATGCCTTTTGTCATCCTTATCGATTCTTCAGGTGATGATGTCTTTTCAGGTACCTCTTTTGACTGGAACACCTGGAAGTCAGAGATGACAAGAGGTTAAAAAAAAAATCAGAAGAACAGACAAGAAGTAACTTATCTTTCTCCAGCCAGGCTTGGGTCTCTCTCTGAAAACCAAGCTAGCAAGCTGAAGAAATTGGTAAGGAGCAGGAAATTAGAAATTTAATTTGAGAACAGTGACGCTGGTCTTGCTCTCAGGATTCTAGTGTGCACAAACCTGGCTCTCACATGACACTGACACTGCTCTTCCTGAGGACGGTCCCAGGGCCTCCCACTTCTCTTCCCCCATCCCCACTGGTGTTCCAGCAATTCTCAGAAACATACAGCCCCGTGCTGCCTCTGGGGCAGGACTGATCTGGCTTCATCACTCTGGACTCCCTCCTCTGTAAGCGGTGTGCGGTTGGGGTAAACGAAACATCAGCTCCTGCTATTCAAAGCCCGTCTCTCCAACATAACTGCATAACTGTGCAGAAGTGTTCATGTCAAACGCGCCACGGTGACACTGAATTATTTAAGCACGTGCACACACCTCTGGAGATGCTGAAATAAATTAACCATGGTAAGTCAATAGCCCACTTTGGTTTCACCTGTCAACCAAGTTAAGCTCTTTCTGGTCAGATCCATTTGATCTTGTCTCTTCCACACCAGTGTCTGGTGCCAGGGAGGTGTCCAATGAGTGTCCCCACATCCGAGAGCCCCCCCGCAGGTGTGGTCCCGCTATATTTAGGCTTAAGCAACCATGTTTGAGTGGGGAAGACTCCAAAGGAGAAGCGAGGGCCCAGACAGCGCTCCTGCTGGCACCAGGTGGTGTCAAACATCACCACCCTTGGAACTGGACGGCTGCAACCCCGCATCCCAGGAAGGCAAACCTCACTTCTGCTCCTGAACACTGCAAAGGAAAGGAGGCCACACACCAGGCCTCCCACGCCGTGGGCCTCATGGCACGAGCTGTATGGAACCAGCACCCGGCTGAGCCCGATCGCACTGCTAGACCCAGAATGACCAAGTGTCTGTCATTTCCCAGGTTAGCTCCAACTTCCAAATCCATTCCACCCTCACCACCAGGCCCACTCACCCCTGTCTGAACCCGGGTCCACACTAGGTAGGAAACACCTAGCCTGGGCAGCCAGGCGAGACCAGCAGCTGCTGACTTACTCACGCCTGTAGATTTTAGATTCTTCTTTAAAATACGGGCGAAGCCTGTCAACCGAGGCTGGATCCATTAAGGGACAAACAGAAGAGCCCAAACCCTGTCGGCTCAGAATGCACACGCCCCAACACAGCTGCTCGTTTCCGCTGCTCCTCGTCACCTTGGGAAGGTGACCTTCTGAAGGGGCACAACAACCAGCAGCAGAGGCAGCTCCCTCGATTCTCCTGTCGCCCTCAAACCAGGCTCACCCGTGATCACGAACCTCAGCCTTCATTTCCACACACGCGCAGCAGCGTGAGTGGCTGTCACTAGCAACCCTTTACCAAGAGAGGCTGCACGCGGGACCCTCGGTGAGAAGGCACAGTGCATTAAAGTGGTCTCGGACTGTACGTGGCTAGGAAACTTCGGTATTGCTTTGGTTCACGCCGTGATTTTAATGGGATTAAACCTGGATTGAGCAGTAGGTAGATCCCAGCCACACTCAGCAACGCCGGAGGTGAGCTATTACACACACTGCGAGGAGGCAGATGCGGGGGCCTCCCAAGTTAGCTAGAGTCTTTTTACATAAAGAATCAGCTAGTGGGAGCAGCTGGCTTCTCACCGTGAGCTCCTGCTTTATGTACTCAATGGTGGCCTCCAGCGCCCTTGTGCCCCGGGTGGCCTCGTCCTCCACTGCCTTCACAGTCTTCAGGAGAGAGGTGACGTTTGTCACCATCACCTGCGTAGGGAGAGAAACAACAGTACACGGCTTGAGGTCCTACTGCTTGTCCTTCTAGGTCGGTGCCACAGGCAAGGACGCCTCTCTCTCAGGCGTGGGCTCTCCCAGCCCTCTCGGGGGACTCCTCCACCTCACCTTGGCAGCCCCCTTGAGCTGGTACATGGACGGGTCGTCAGCGGGCTTGCTGGCGGCTCCTTTGGTAGCACCAATGAGATCGGAGAGGGCCTTGGCCACGTCTTTGATGGCATTGATCAGCACCACCTGGAAGAGAGCACAGAGCCCAGGTGCGGACGTGCCGACCGCTGACACCCCGCTGGGGCAAGGGGGACAAGAGAAAGCTAGGTGCCTCCGTTGGTGCCTGCCTCAGACATCCTTGGAGGTTCTGATGCAGGAACCTGGACTTGAAGTTGCTCTGGGGAGGCCGACACTGAGCCAGGATGGAGAACTTGGATCTAAACACACAACTTCTTTTTTTTTTGCTTTTGAGACAGGGTCTCGCTTTGTAGTTCAGGCTGGCCCTGAGCTCACTATGGTGCCCAGGCAAGCCGCCGCGAACTCAGCAATCCTCCTGTCTCTGCCTCCCGAGTGCTGGGATTACAGGCGTGAGCCACCACGCCTGGCACTGTGGTATGCGGTGTTGATTGTTGGTGGGCATGTCTCCACACCCAGCATTATATGTGGTTACCAGCGATCGAACTCAGGACCTTGCGCTTGTGAGGCAGGCGCCGGAACCACTGAGCTAACCCTCTGGCTCCACACAACTTCTTTTAAGCCTCCTTGATGGGAACTGTAGGCATGTTGTCAAACTATGGCCCAGGACTCAGAGCACTAATTCCAATCTTCTGCTTTGATTACAATGCTTCCGTAGCAGCCCTGGGATGTAGGTTAGGGCAAGGCCTTTGGTTTAATTCTTCAGCACAGCAGGAAAAAAAAAAAAAAGAAAAAAGGAAATTCTGGAATATATGACGAGATAGATGATCCTAGAGCACATTATGCTAAGTGACTCAGTCACAGAAGGACAAACAATACACAAATACACAGCCCTTGTGTACGCACGATCTAAAGCAGCCGGCTCTCTGAAGAACAGCATGGTGAGTGCCAGAGAGAAGGCAAGAGGCAGACTCTAGTTTCTAGCTAATGAGTACAAACTCTCATTTAAAGATGACCTGCTGCACGACACTGTGTCCACAGTGCACGTTACAGAACTGCGTGGGCCCATCGCGTCCTTACTGGGACAAAAAACCCCAAATAAAATAGGAGGAAAAGACCGAATTAAAGGAAAGTCACCGATGCCAAGTGGTGGGTACATAGGGGCTTATTTTTTAATTCCACTTTCATGCCTGATAAAATTAATCATCTGACATATTTCTCTATGTTAAAAGATTTAAATCCTTTTGGATGACTTAGCTGCATGGGGTGAGGAGCCCATGCCCGGGCTGCGTGGTTCGGATTGCGGGGAGCCAGATCCAACTTCTCTCTTCTCCACGGGCTAAACACCAGCTACAGGCAGGGATTTCCGCAATGGCCTACCATTCCTTAGTGAGGCAGAAAGAACTCTGAGGTACTCAAGAAGAAGTTCGGCAGAAGGGATAAGTGAGGATTAGGGGAGGTTTCCTTGCGAGGCTCGCTGCCCTAGAGAGTAGGAAGGGAGGGGCGGGCGGAATTCCTACCTCGCTCTGTCCACACAGGTGGTTGACTGGTACAGGGCAGGCAGTGGGAACTGGAGATACTGCCACGGAGTGGTGCTGCCAAGAGCAAGACCAGGGAGGTTCAAGTTTTGTGCTCCAGGAAAGGGGAGCATCTCTTTATTGATGACCCTGGAAAGACCTCCCAACTTCATGGATCAGTGTAATTAATATAGCGACAGCTTGGTTCACAAACTTAATTCAGTCCACGATTCTGGAAAAAGACAGCTGCAGTTCTGTTTGTCACCGATGCGGAGTTTGCAAACAAAAAGAAAATTCTGCCGAATGCTTTTCTTTGCAAATCACATTGTTCGCAAACGAAAGCTTACAGGAACTGCAGTAACACTGCCTTGTTAAAATGGCCATAGTATCAAAAGGGATCTATAGAAACAATGCAATCCCCATCAAATTTTTAAGCACTTCACAGAACTAGAGAAACAATCCTAAAATTCACACAGAAACACAAAAGACCCAGAATAGCCAGCACAAAAGAGTGAGGCTGGAGTAATCACAACACCCAACTTCAAATTACACCAGGAAGCCACAGGAATACTATGGTGCGGTACCAGCCCAAACAGTGGACCAACGGAATAGAACAGTGCACACAAACAAGCCTACACAACTACAGCCAGCTGATTCTGCACCAACAGGGCAAAAACACAGGTTGGAGAAAAGACAGCCTTTCTAAAAACTGGCAGTAGGAAAACTGAATACCCACTCATAGAAGATTGCAACTACTACCTTCACCCTGTACAAACTTCAATTCAACCCAGGCATGATGGTGCCCACTTTAACTCCAGCACTTTGAAGGCTGAGGCAGGGGCACTGCTGAAGTTTGAGGTCAGCTGCAACTACACAGAAAGACCTGTCTTCAAACGAAACAAATCAAAAGAATAAAAGTTATATGGAAGAGGGAACTCTCCTGCACTTCCAGTGGGCATACAAATTAGTACAGCCACTATGGAAATCAATATGGAGATTCCCCAAGAAACCAAAGCTATAACTACCCGTATGATCCAGCCACACCACTTCTCGGTATGTCCCTGAAGGAAGTAAGTCGGCATCCTACAGGGATAGCTGTATACGCAGGTTCATTGTGGCACAATTCACAATAGCCAAGACATGAAACCAATGCAGGAGCCCATCAACAGAAGAATGGATAAAGAAATTGTGGTACATATACACAGAGGAACATTATCCAGCTTTAAAGAAGAACGAAATTCTGTCATTTGTAGGCAAAGGCATGGAACTGGAGATCATCCTGTTAAACAACATAAGCCAGGCTCAAAGAGCCAATATCATGTGTGTTCTCTAATAAGTGGAATCAGAAAAGGATGGCATGAAGGGAGAGGACTATTACACAAGATGAGAGGAGTTAAGAGAAAAAGGGAGGGGCGTGTAGGTTAGGGTAACCAGGGACAGAAGGAAGTTAACAGTATCATCAAGAGACCATGATGCTGACATGAAAAGATCCCTGCTACACTCTGACTGATAAAACAACAGGCTAGAAAGCAGTATATACGGCATTGCCAAGTTCTTATTTTCAAAAATGCACTCAGAGATAGAGATAGGAAGGAGCAGTCTAGAATGGTATCTTCCTGTCTTTGGGAGTGAGATGCTGAGCACGTTTTTGTTTATTTTTGACTGCATTATCATAAAATGTTTCCAGGCGGAAGAAATTAAGAATTCCTTTCGGTGCATGAGGTGATGGGTACACTAATCTGCTTGATTGTAGTAATCATTTCACAACATACACGCATCTCAAAATGTGATGTTGTACACTGTCAATATACATGATTCTGTCAATTATACTCCATTAAAAAAAAAAACAGAAGAAGAAAAAATTGTCAACCAAGCCCTGTCCTAAGGCCAGGTACCCAGCATACGCGGGATGCGAGGTGGACTTGCTCTGACCTGCCCATACCTGGGTCTCGGGGTCGTCGGAGCCCAGACTGGCTGCCCCCAGCTTGACCACCTCGGCGAGCTGTGTGATGGTGGCCGCTGAGGACTGAGCTGCCTGGGCCAGCTTGTCTGGAGTGGACGCAGCCCCTGACACGAGCAGCTTTGTGTCTTCCACCAGGGCCTTGGCTGTCTTCAGGATGTTCTCCCTGGGAGGAGACGGGACAGTGGGTGGAGACAAAGGCAATGTTTGCTTCCTTGCAGCAGGAAGGACAATCACTCTTTGGGGGACAGGTGGTGTGTCCTGCTTCCCCGTCCAGGAGCACGTCTTCCATGTAGGTGGAGTTGGGGCCAGGACAGGAAGGCCACCCAGCATGCACAAAGTAAAGGGGTCAGCACAAAGGCGCACACAAGCGTCTCACTGCTGACGCTCACTGCTCAATGCTTTTTTTCTACGGCCCGCAATGTGTCTCAGGACACCTGATGGCTGTGATGACCTATGAGACACACAAGGCGGGGCATCTTTTCCAGGCTTCGGGAAGAACAAGCGAGCACAGGGAATCGCCTCCCTAGCCTACCCCTGGGCTGAGAGGGAAAGACGGGGACTGGCCATGTGGTGAGGGCTCAGGGTCCGCAGCACCAGCCTTCCCAGCACGGGCCCTAGAGAGACAGCCCACTTCACGATGTGACAGCCGCGAACATGCGTCCCCGTCACTGCTCATCCCGCTGGGTGGAGCTGCTCTCTGGCCACCCAAGTGAGATATCAGAACGCTACTGTGCGCTGGGACCACCAAGGCCAAGTGCAAACAGGACTCTGCTGACAGCCGGCAAAAGGGACTTATTCTGAGTCCGTGGCTCGCTTTCCCCACCTTTCTTGTTGAGATCCAAACAGAAACCTCCCGATTCTGGTCCCCAGGCAGCAGGGCCAAAGCAATCATGAGTTCAGGGCAGAGCAGGCCGGGCCTCCCCTGGTACCTGTGGTCTGCGAAAGTCTCGCTGTTCTCTGCGTTCAGTGTCCCCGCTGTGGCAAACATGATGGTGGTGTCCAGGTCGGCGATGATCCCAGACACGGCAGTGGCGGCTGTGATACATGCTTGGGTCCCCTTGTTTCCAGCCTGGAGCGCCGAGAGCACCAAGGACACCTGTGGGTGGAAGAGCATCGTGAGGGGAGTCAGAGCCCCAAAATGTGGTCACTCTGCCAACACCTGGGTTCACAGCACAGGGCTGGAATCAAGAGCCTCGGCCTGAACGCCAGCCTTGTCATTTACAGGCACGA
This sequence comes from Thryonomys swinderianus, assembly GCA_004025085.1. Taxonomy (NCBI): domain Eukaryota; kingdom Metazoa; phylum Chordata; class Mammalia; order Rodentia; family Thryonomyidae; genus Thryonomys; species Thryonomys swinderianus. Next base: position 33,079 of record PVIC010011105.1, read on the forward strand.
GGCCTTGGGCAAGTGGCCTCCCTGCTGTAAGCCTGAGCTTCTGCATCTGTAAAACGGGACTTTTACTTCTTGGCACTCAGGATTGATGGGAGAATTAATATCTTCACGATGGGGCTGTAACTCACGTCTCACTGCCAGGCATCTCTGAACCACTGATGGTACATGTATGATGGTCCCGTTAGGTGGCACGGGCTGTAACGCCAATGCCACAGGTGCTTTAAGCCGGCTACCATGTGTTTAGCAGGAAAAGCAGTGCATGTAGAATGCCCAGCAACGCATGTGCACGGTCTGTGCTCAGACGTCTGCCGGCTGCTGTGATGATTCCGAACCACAGCGAGCGGCTGAGGATTTGGTTCCCGCAGAGCACGGGGCCCCTTCCTTCCTCTCCAGTCAGGAGCGTGGAGGCTCGGCCATTGCTGGGATCCTCCCTCCTCCCCCACCCCCGCATGGCTGGAAGCTCTCCAGAGCACATCCCAGGGAGGCTGGGGTGCCGGCTGGACTGGCACACACAGCCTCTCTGCTCCTGCCGCTGCTGTGTCCCGCTCGCTCCACCCATCAGGGACGCAGTGACCTGAGGGTCCAGTAAGTCAGCCAAGGGTCCCATCCGCTGGGTCCCACCTCAGGAACACCGCTGCCAGCGCCCCCTCCTCAGCCCTCCGCACACTCCCCTCTCACAGAGACACTCGTGGCAGCCGGGCCTGACTCCCCCACACTCCTGCTTACAGTCAAACCATGTGCACAGCCTGGGTTCCCTTCAGATCACCCAAGTCTTTTGACTTTTACAGTCCACTCATCAACTTCACCACCTCTCTCCCATCTGCCCCTTTTTCCTTCCCAGACCCCTTTACCTTCTTACCCTGGGTCTGAGCTCGGTCTTCTAGGCCCTCCCGGTCCTCTCCACCCAGTGACCCACACATCTTGCAAGACGCAGCTGGGTCCGCAGGGGCTCATCTCCCTGGCCCCTCCTCCAAGAGACAATGTGCCTGCCAGGATTTCACGGCACACTGTCCTCACCCCCAGGACACCCCACAGTATTGAATGCTAAGGACAGGGGTCAGGTTAGCAGCCAGAAAGGCTCTTGGAGCCTGAGTGAATCTGTGAGTGTGCGCAGCAGTGGCCCTGGACTTGGGCTGACCTGAGCAGCAGGCAGTATGTGCTGTATAAATATATTTCTTGGGCCGGGGATTTAGCTCAGTGGTTCCAGCATCTGCTGGAAAGTGCAAGGTCCTGAGTTCGATCCCTGGTACTGAATACCACAATGCCAGGCTGGTGACTCAGGCCCACCAGCAATGAATAGCACATACCACAATGGCGGAGGCAGGAGGACTGCTGAGTTCCAGGCTTGCCTGGGCTACGTAGTGAGCTCAGGGCCAGCCTGAACTACAGAGTGAGACCCTGTCTCAAAAAACTAAAAAAAAAAAAAAAAAAAAAAAAATTTCTTGCAAACTGCTGACCAGGGGAGCAAGAGGCACACAGTTGGGTTGCCCTTGCCCCTGTTGCTTGGCGCTCAGCACAGACAGTGGACGCACCAAGTCCTGTGGCCACATCATGGCCCCAGACTGGCCTCAGGAGCAGCTTCGCCGCCCTATCTGCCTGACCCTCCTTAAAACGCCAGTGAGTCCGGGCGGGAAAGAACACCATGCGAAGTGGGCCAAGGGGTGAGGCTAGCAGTTTCCAGAAAGACCTCTCAGAAGATGGGTGACAAAAGCCAAACCCAAGTGACCGGACGTCCTGAGTATGTGTGAGGCATCCTCCACCAGGGTGAAGGAAGAGCCGGAAACAATGTCCCACAACTGAGAAAGGTGTGCGTGGTCAGTATCCAGCACAAAGGCACACAAGCCTGGGCCCGAGGTCTAAACCACCTTGTCAGGTTAGGACGACAGGACACACACCACGGAGGGCGGGATGCAGGAACATGGGTCCGTAGCAAGCAACAGCAATACTGGCTAAGAACTGACACCCTCCCCCACCCCCGCTCAGCCTTCCTCCAGATCCTCCACCAGGGCCATCCGCGGGGAGAGGGAGCAAGGCCAAAACTGGCTCAGGAGGGCTGTGCTGCGCGGCCTAGGGGCCCCAAATGCCATTCCCTGGCAATGCATGGGGGGGACCTTGGCGAGAACAGCTTCCACGACAGGGAAAGGCTTTGAAGGGAAGGAAAACGCCTTCCTCAAGCTGACAGATTTATCTCCTCACCTGCAGAGGCCAGAGGGGCTGGACAGTCAGTCCTGTGGGCTGCGGCTCAGCCTGGGTGACAGGCATTGGACAGAGCTGCTTCTGTAGGGCGCTTCCAGGGAGGCTCCCCGGCCTGCCCTCCGGTCTGTGCCAGGTTTCTAAACAGTACACAGCTCTGTGCGCTACGCACTCCGGAGAGAGGGCAGAGACACCGAAGCAGGGCCACGGCGGCCGAGGGGGAGCTCGGCTGAGAAACTGCTCGGAGAGGGAAGCAAAACCAGGGGTCCACAGGTGGCTGGGGGACCTGCTCAGCCGGACAGCACTTGCCTAACACGCACGAGGGCCTGGGTTCGAGCTCCAGCACCACAAAAAGAAGGAAAAAAATACTGGGCGTGGCAGGCCATTTTTGCAGTGCCTTCTAAAGTGGAGAAAAGCTCCTGAATAGAGTTTTAGGAGGAAGGTTACAGCAAACGGTGGCTGGTACATACTCAGTGCTGACTATCTCGCGGGCACACCTTTAGACCTACGATCATGCTTCCTCTTCCGAAGCCTGCAGACAAGGCCTGCCAATTGGCGTCCGCGTTTTAGAGACGAGGAAATAAAGCTTGGAAAAATAAGTGACTGCGGAGCTCTCAGGGCCTGGCGTGCCACACTGAGAGATCTTGTCTACGAACAGGTGACCGTGGAGACGGAAGACAGGGAGCTAAGTGCCTGCTCTCCGCACAGGGGCCACGGGGCCGCCCCAGCCCCGCTTCACCATGTGACTGCCTGTAAAACGGCGCCATCATCCTTCTGACTCGGTCCTCAGCCTCTGGGCGCCCTTGAGGAGGAGGATGGGGGGTGACGACACAGGGTGGGTCCTCACGCTGCGGGAGAGCCCTTTGGAAAGGTGGGGCGCCGGGGCACGGGCCTTTCGGACAGCCCCCGTCACGCTCCCCGCCACTCAGCTCCTTCGGTCACCCCAGCTCCCTGATGTGCCCCTTCCCTGGGTGGCACCTGTGGGAGCGGGAGGTTAAGCGCCGCTGCCGGATGAACGCTGGCTTGGTTTCTTGCCTTTGTCTCCCGTCCCAGAAGTCCCCAGCGCCGGGGGCCCTCCCCACCCCACAGCCTCTCCTCACCTTCTCGGTGACGGCGCGGGCGCAGTCGATGAGCTCCCTCTTGGTGTAGCTGTCTGCGGGGCACACCTGGAGGGCCCCCGCCTTCTGCACCAGGAAGATGCAGCCGTGGCCCAGGTCCTGCACACGCGTGCGAATCTGGAATCCGATCTGCAGAGGCAAGGCCGGGAGGCAGACGCGGTGTGACAAGGACCCCGCCACCGAGGCCTGCCCGACGTGGAAAATTTCTCCTGCGCCCTATGGGAGCCTGGCTAGGAAAATTCCACTCCCATTAGGAGTCTGTGTCTGGTGAAGTATGGAATTTGGTTGATTTAGCTTCCCTTTTTAGAGACTGTAAAATGCCCACAGTCTCCATTTAGCACATCACGCCGGTATAATGCCTTCCTCATGTTTGTGACCTGTCCGGTATGTACTGTGTGTCCTGAGCTACCGATAAGAAAGTTAACTACATAAACCCCAAGGGTTGATTCTGTTATTCATTCAACAAGCATTTATTGAGTCTCTATTGTGCGTCAAGGCCTCTTCCAGGCGGGTCATGTATTCATGTACTCCTGCCAACAGCCCTGTGGAGGGGAGTTAGTTCAAAATATAGCTTTAGTATTCATCCTGCTTTAAAGCATTCAGGGTCTTACCAAATCGGTGCCTACCAAGCGGAATGCCTCCTCCTTCAGCTGCGCCACTGAGAGCAGCCAGAGTACAGGCTTCCTGTCTATCTAGCCAGAGTTGAGGTTTCCTAAGAAAAGGACGTTTTCAGCTCCTCCTCCTGAGCCTGGTGGTGTGACGGGAGGAGGTCATCTGCCTGAGAGAAGGCAAATGAGTGCTACTGAGGACAAGCTGCCAGCTGCCTCCTTGAAGGTGTCATAAGTCCCACCTCGATGGCTTCAAGTGCGCATTCCTCTCATTCCATTTCACATCCAATTTCATTTTGGCCCGATCAATCCGGCTGCCATAAATAAGCTGCCCTCCAGCCTAGGTAAGCAACTAAAAAGAAAATGAAGCTTTAAGAAGTACGAGCCAGTGTGATTTCCAAGAATCTACAACAGCTAGAAGCTGTGCTTTACTCTTCCAGCCACTACAGATCAAGACTATTTACCCCAAAGACCTCAGAATAAGGCATGAATAAGGCCTGGGAAGCTTTGGCCCCCTGGATGCTGCTTTCCCAATATAATCTCATTAGTCAATTGGAGGAAGTCACTTTGGAGAGAAGGGAGATCTATAAGTGGTCACATGTTATAGAAATTCATACTGTCATAAGGGAAAACGGTTCTTCTCTTAACTCCTTAAGGCCCAAAGGCCAAGTAGAAAATGCTTGTGACCTAGAAAATGGAGCTGCTGTCTGGGTGTCCTCTGTATCGCCCCCTGCAGGCCGTGGAAGCTCTGCAGCCAAGCAGGGCCATCCCGCTGCCACATCCACAGAACATACAACCCGAACAGCATCCTTGGATCCTCCAACAGGGTAGCTCTGACGTCAGGACCAGGGAAGCAGGAAAGCAACTCCCGGGCAGTGGTAAAGCATTAGCTCAGCTCACAGAGCAATGACAAGACTCAAACGCATCTCTCTGCTGGATATGTTTGTTGGCTTAAAAACAAGGTCAAGATGAAGCCAGGGGATAGATATACCATTAAAATTTTAAACTCACTTTGGGTCTTGAAGTCTTCCAAATCCACGGATTCAAGGCTCAGAGCTAAACTATAGGCAAGCGCTCTGGAGTCCCGTTAGCACAGACCTCTGTGTGATAAAGGCTGCTGGAAGCGTGAGTGGGGGAGGAGGAAGTGGTGGGAGAAACATTTACAGAATTTCAGAGTAACAAGGTCCTTACCAGTTCAAGCTGGTTAAAGGGACTACAATAAAACCGAAGTTAGTTTTATGCTCCTGAGCAATTTTGCTAATTGCCCAGAGCTTCAGCTTGCTTATTGGTGAAGAAGAGAATAAATGATTCTTATCTCATCTACTGTGCTCGGGAGGACAAATGGAAAGCTGGTCATCAGCAGCATCTGTCCTGAGACTGGGTCTGAACTACTCTATTATTTTCCAGGGGATGGAGGACAGAGGACATTTAAATGAGAACGACAGAATCAACCTACTCTACCTGCACTTTCACACAACATTTGGTACAGGAGAAAGAACATTCTAGAAAGACTATTTAAACAGATACAGGACCAAAAAAACGTTCATCTCGTCAAAGCAACATCAAGCTTCTCAACAAGTATAATCCAGCTTTGTAAAGTCTAAAGGCTGATTCAATGTACAACCAGAGTTTATTATAAAGGAATGTGGCTCAAAGACTTGGGGTTTTAAATTGGCAGGTTTAGTAAAGAATTACTTAAGCCTCAAGAAAAACCCTCAATTCCCTTCTTGTCCAAATAAAAGTAGAGAAAATCATCTCCCGGCTTTGTGCCTGGAGGGAAATTAAACAGACTGTCTTTTATAAAGTTTTGGATTTGATTACAACTGGAAGGGAAAACTGACCATCTTTCCTGACTGCCTAAAACCAAACAAACATACAGACTTTTCGCAGACCTTAAAAGCGATCGCATCTAAAACCAGGTCCAATCTTATCACTTGCCTTAATTCCACCTTGTGGAAGCTGAAAAGGCAGCACTAGAACTTACCTAATAAATGCTGATAGAAAATATGGAAGAAAAGCAGTGGAGTGTGTATAACAACCAGCCGTCTTTCCCAGCCTCCTAAAGTGATGAGTGTGTCTTAGAGTGCAAAGTTTTATAGACTTCTAGAGCAGACATGCATCTCCAGTGGGAAGGGGGTGTGTGGGGGGTCAGGGTAGTGGGTTTGGCTCCTTCCTGCCACTGGCTTTGAAGCCATCCAGTACTGCAAGTGGTCACAGCAGATGTTCCTCGGGGACAAAGGTGGAGTCACAAAATCTTTTCAAGAATTTTCATTTAGGAGCTGTGGCTCACAGAATCTCAACTATTTTCGTCTCTTTCCTTTTTCTGTTCTCTTCCCTTTTTTTTTTCTCTCTTCTTATTTTTCTTTTTGACAGAAACTAACCTGAAATTGCAAAGTGGCCAGGGGATTTTAAGTTTCCTGAAAAGTCTTCACAGTGATGTTAACAAAGGTTTGAATTTTCCATGGAAAAATAAGCAGATAAAGATCCTGCTTGATGTTTGAGGGCAGAGCTCTAACTTTTCCTGTAATTGTCACATCTTGGAAAAGCCCAAAATGCTGACTCAACACAGCAGTCGGCAGGGCTGCAGAGAAGTGAGCTGCTGCTTACTTGCGCCCTGGATATAAATATTTTTACATGCTGGGATGTGGGGGCCTCTTGGTTACACAAATAAGTCCACAATCTTCAAATAAAAAAAACGCATTGCTTCAGGGAGCTCCCAACCGTCTCAGTTTTCCCCCAAATATCTGCCAGGCAAATGTGCACAGAGAATTTTCCTTTGTAAGCCACTGGTAATTTTATATTCTCTCTGCCCCTTCTCACTCTAGGTCACACTGAGCTCGTGTCTGGACTGTAAAACGTATTTTTCAGACGTAAGTGAAAAGAGAAAACCTTAATGAAAACATCGGCTGGTACAACTCAGGGCCCGTAACCAAGTCATCTGTTGCGTTTTTAGTGTTACGTTCTGGTTGCTTCGTCATTAGTTTCTTTTGCTTCCACAGTCAGCAATGCAATAAGCGAATCTGCTTCCTTCACTCCTGGTGCGGGTAGCTAGCTCGGGGAGCTCCGACGCGGAAGGGGCCCTGCAGTGGACGCCGGCAGGCCAGCGTCTGAACTAACCGAGGCAGATGGGAGCAGATCTCCTTTTTAAAAGTCTGGTGGACAGCACCCAGACCCCCTCTGCAGCATGGTCTCTCTGTTTTCCATTCTCTCTTCAAAATGCTTCTCCCTTTTGTCCCACCAAACGATATCTTACTGTAATTAAGTGTTTCCTTAGACTTGTTTGTGAAATTCCAAATTACATGCTAATGAAATGAATTCTCTGTCTAAATAAATCAGGACTAGAATTATAGTGAACTCTTAGTCAATCAAGGAGTCTGTTTTCAAAAAAGAAAGATGAGCCTGTATAAAAGAATTTAAAAAAATAAAGATGTGGGTCTCTCATAGTTGTTCTTTCTGGGAAGTGACTTAAAAATGCTTATTGCAAACAATTATTCATGCTGCAGCCTAAAAATCATTCGGAAATCTAAAGACACAGACACTGTTAGAAACTTAACATGCTCGATATATATGTACGTGAGTACATATATATGATACGACTATCCACATGCATTGATACAGCAGCACACGTTAGAAATACGACTTTGGGGTCTTTGCCTCTGCACCATCTCCGGGAATCTTTGTTAAGACATGCGTGGTCCTGACTCCCAGGAGACACTGCAGCACCGGGGAACTTGAGGACAACAACTGTCTTTATAAGGAGAGGAGCGATGAGTTAACCACCTTGTGCCTTGACAGCCCTGTTCGCTTAGGAGTGTCTGGAACACTCTTAAGTGCTCAATAAATAGCTTGTGGAATTTCACAGAATGCAGTTACCTTTACCTTCCCAGGAGTCCTGCAACCCCCTCCACCGTTCTGTATGTTAGCCTGAGCTTGCTTTCTCCAAGGACCCTCACAGTTCCTCGGACCCTGGAGCCCTTCTGGGTGAACACAAGAGGGGCACCGTGAGCCCTCCAGGCCGCCATCCACGCTGTGTTCCTGGTGGATGCCTCCATGTCTCAGAGCCGTTAGAGGAACAGCTTTTAGACATCGGCCACAGGGGCCTCACTTCTGCCATGTGAAGTCCCTTGTGAGCACGGCTTGCTGTGCGGTGCCTCATGGAAAACTAGTTAAGTGTTTCAGGTGGCGACTGAAAAGGCCACCAGAGGGACGGGGGTGGGATCTGGATGGTTCCTGGAAACTCACCGGGAATACTGAGCCAAGGTTTACGTCATGGAAAGTGGGCTCTTCCTAAAACAGTGGCAGTGAAATCCCACACTTGGGCCTCCCAACCCTTCTGGGAGGCTGTGGGAAATATAAACACGGGCAAGGGCCTGCTAAGTGGGAGCAGGAGCTAAGAAGATGCCTGCGCCGGGCTGGCAGAAAGGGGGTGCTGGTAAAACACTGTTGACAGAGTCCCTCTGTCCGGAGCTGACTCCCCTGGTGACCCCGGCTCTCCTACAGCCAACCTCAGAAAGGACTTAAGCCTCGAGCCTGACATGGAGCTGTGCGGTGAACTTGGGGGCTGGCTGCACAGCACAGGCAGGAACCCCAGTTCTGGCTGCTGGGCTACAGAGAAACTCAGGGATGGGCACCCGTGTGTGTGTGTGGTGTGTGTGTGTGTGTGTGTATGTGTTAAGATAGGGGCCTTAAGGTGGCAGACCTCCTCTGGTTCGGCCGTGGCTGCTGCCATCTGGCCCTGGAGAGCCAGGTGCCCATAGTCACTGGTCATTTGTGAAGCCAGTCCTCCCAGCTCCTCCGGGTTAGTAACCGACTTAGTCATCTGGAAAGAGAAAACAAGCAAGACACAAACACACACAAAGAAAAGCATGAGAACCACGTGTTAAGACCACTGGAGGCCAAGGGGTCTCACTCGCTTTCAAGCTCCCATCCGGGTCAAGGCAGAACTGGCATTCCGGGCTGCTTGCTGGCAAGGCAGCTCAAGCAGGGCCCATGCTGTGCCCCATGTGACAGGGCCCAGGGTGTACACCCTGTGGGACCTCTCAGGGCAATGACTGAGGCCAG